>JAHLJT010009436.1:126242208-126420897 GCA_031308135.1 Acheta domesticus | reverse complement strand
GGTATGAGAAAGGTATGAACCCTCGACACAGAAATCAAAGTGGACCAAAGCACATATATTCTAAAAGTCGTTTAATTTGAATTTCTTTCAGCCAAAAGCGGACAGATGTGAATACAGAATTAATGAGTTGGAAATTATATTTCTAATGATTTAAAATTAAAACTTAAAACGTAGATAACAAGGAAAACAGGAGAAAGGAAAGAGGAAGATCACGAACATACAATTGTAGTGCCCTTTCATTTAAAAATGTGAAGGAATTCCGAGAGCAAACAAGTATTTTCTTCTATAGGAGAAAATTAAATTTACTTTCTTAAATTTTTTAATTTTTTAAATTTCTTAACTTTTCTTTAATAATTTCTTCTATAGAAGAAAATTAAATCACATGACAGTTGCAATGTTTTCCCAACCAACATTGCGCAATTTGGACAGAAATTGACACAGGCCATTCTGGAAATGACACTGCAAATGCCGTTTCCCAAATTTTAGAAAAAATAATTCAAAACTTACCTAAGGTAAAACATATTGTAATGTGGAGCGACAGCAGTGCACCGCAAAACAATAATCAGATGATGTCTCTGCAATGAAGGACTTTCTAAAAAAACACCCACAAATCGATGACATAGTTTTGAAATACTCTACTGCTGGTCACTTGTGTATTCAGGAAGTACACAATGTTCATTACCAGACAGAGAAAGCTCTGAGAGTTAGTGAATTCTGGTCACCGATTTCTTTCACGCGGATACATTTGGCAGTAAATGGAAAGAAGCCACAATATTATTCAGATGAAAACAATGCATTTTAAGGATTTCCATAAAAGCAGCAAACATCTTCATTTTAATAACTACATTTCTTCCAAGTTTCGCAATTAAAATTCACTCAAAGACTAGCTGAAGTAGAGTATAAAATTAAACATTCTGATTCACAATTTTCCACCGTAAATGTGCAACCATACGTTTCTACAATATGGGTGGCGAAAAGTTCTTCAATCTATCCGCCTGTACGTGGCGAAAGTGAAGTTTGAAGAAAGTGAAGTTTTTAAATAAGGAAAAGGTAGCCGATTTAGCATACATGTTGAAATGGATACCAACTCCGGATCAAAACTACTACATAGATTTGCTTAAAAAAATAATATTATGGCTACGCGACATTTTACTTTAATATGTTTGTAATATATCATTTCAAATAGAAGTGTAATTCAATACAATAGGTTACTTTTTTCCACTTCTAGTTGGCTAAGTCTAAGTAATGACATGAAATTAAAATTGGGTACTCTAAATAAGATTTTTACTAAAATGTAAGCACATTAATTTTAATTCTTCAAAATTTAATAAATGATACAGTTACATGTATACTTGCAATTATTTAAGTAATATACCACTCAAATTTTCCTACCAACAAAGATAGAACCTTTTTGATCCAACTTGAAAATGCATATTGAGAGTAAAAAGGTTCTATCCGTGAAAATAGGGTCTTGGTTTCTACCAAAGTTACAATGCTTTTAGAATAATTATCAGTCTACAGTTTTGTGCTTGGATATCAAGTACACTGATAAAGTTTCAATACATTTAATAAAATAGTTTTATGTTTTAGAGAGGGACAAAACTTTGAAATGCTCTCCTGCAAAATTTACTGCGGTGCAGATACAACCTTTTTACTTTAGGGTCGCGACACTTAGTGTATACATATTTAAGTTTAAAGAATGCACAACATATTTTTTAACGAATGCACGAAGAATGCCACCGAGCAATATTTTGAAGAGAATGTTGAAGTATACAACAATGATTTTAGTTTCTTCTTTGCAATTATAACTGTAATAGTTCTCCTCTGCTCTCTCATTACAGATGCCACCACAGAGAGTGGATATTGCCTGCCGAACAGGTGTGCTGTCCCAGCATGATACACTCGACTCTTTCGAGGATAGTAATCAACAAAAACCATCCATTGAACTTCCATACCGTCGCCAGATTGTGTGGTTCAATATTCTGAGGTTCTCAGATTGGCACATTGCTGCTATGTATGGAGCTTACCTAATATTCACCTCAGCCAAGTTCTCAACGACATTATTCGGTACTAAAACGTATTTTCAACTCAATATAATTTTCCAATAAGGTTGGAAAATTTCCCTTGTTCAAACTCTCATGCTTTTATTTATAAGCTTAATTGTATTTAATTCATGTGTGCACATCAAGTCTATAGCCGAAGTTCAATACATTGAATTTATTGTAAATCAATGCACATATTCTTTCTTTGTGTCTGAAGATCTCGCCAACCGTCCTGACTGGACGTCAAGATCTAATATCTCAGTCGTCTGATCTCTTTCCTAGAATTGAGTTAGTATAGCTGCGCTAGAGTGCGATTTTTCTAACTCTGCCTCTCATGCCTCTACAGCCGCAATGGAATAACACACGGCATTTCGCATCTTCCTCGGCCTTGCCGGGTGCGGTGGGTCGCATGATCGCAAGCACTGCTTGTAACGGTCGCGATAATGCAAAATCAAGCGGCACAATGATGCGAAACGCGACATATTCCTTCGCACAGATGAGCCTTGAGGGGCAAAGTTAGAAAATCGCGGTATTGTTTCAACCGGCACGCTCCCAGGTAGCGCCCACGGCCTTCGGTACGAAGCGTCGTGAATGCGTTTTCGAAGAATTTATTTCATTACTTAATTATCTTAACAAATTAACTATACAATACGCATCATTATTTCTAACATTTAAATTCTTGTACAGACGTACAAACCATTTCTTAGTTTTAGGACACAATTACATTATTTCCAAACACATCAGAGTTGTAAAATCGCCTTTCATTGGTGCAGAGGACCCCGCGGCGACACCGATCGCATGAGTGTAGTTGACACTCTGGTTCTCGCCCGAACAGACGTGTCCGCGATGTGCTCTACAAATTTTTCTCTATTTACTACTTATTAGTCGGTGCTCAATTAATGTATGTAACCCGAGTGCGATATTGTTGCCAATTCGCTCAATGGGTGTTTCACATTAACTTTCAGTAAATAATCTGCCTTCCGGCACACAAGGCACATATGTATGTTATCTGTTCTTTCGTTCTTAAATTGCATGTGATATTTGTGAGTGCAATGTTGTACTAACTTACCTGATAGTGAAACTTACATCATTATTTGGCATACAGCTTATAAATTGTGATCGAATGTGAACTTGCTCTGCTCATGAAGTAGGTGCAAACTGTCGCTGTGTCATTGGTGTCAGTAATTTATGGGTTATTCATTTACTGCTCCGCCATGACTGTCGTGTAAGCTTGTGAGTGTAATGGTCCGTAACAGCAGTAGCAGAACTTTCAACCGTTTCAACGATGCATTGCATAATTCTTAACATTTGTTAATGCATGAATACAACGATATCACTGGTGGACTTTGCCGTATTTTTGTATTGCTGCAATTTTCGAGTGTGGAAGCCGTGCTGCTTTCCAACTCCTTCACCTGACCATTACGATGACTGCATCGTTCAGCGCCCGGCCTGTAGTGCGATTTTTCTACCTTAGCCCCTCAAACCTCTACGGCCTCTATGGAATATTACACGGCATTTCATGTCTTTCTCCGTCATGCCGCTAGAAGTCGCATGATCGCAAGCACTGCTTGATACTGTCGCGACCATGCGATATCAGGCGCAGGCCTGAGAACGTCGTGAAATATCGTGACATATTTCATCGTGAAGACGAGCTTTGAGGGGCAAAGTTAGAAAAACCGCAGTATAGGCAACGGGTCGTAGCCCGCCTGCCACTGCAGGCAGTGATATTTCTTCACAATCTTCAGAGAAGTGCACTATTCCTTTTTTAATTCATAAACTCGGAGAATCTATTCCACGCCAAATCTGCTTGTTCCTATTAATAGAAATTCTTTGACTCAGATTCATTAACATTACATGTTCAGAGCATTTATATGCACCTTTTCACTGTATTCTCAATGAGAATGGCTGCATTTATTTTAATATTATGAAATATCAATGCGATATTTCAATTATATGTATTAAGATCGAGTGTGTCTGATTTCCCGACTAATGATAACTATTCCTGAACTACCCAATTTCAGGGAACGGGTATTAAGTGCCGTTAATCAGATAAATGGTTCTCCCCGTTGAAAGGTAAGTTGGTAGGTGAGCCACAATTGAATGCTGGAGAGGTGGTATGCAAAGTACGTCAAGTCTAATTCACAGTCCATTGCCCCTCTAATATCCACGTTTGAAAAACCTAACCTTTTTGAAATTCTGGCAATAATAAATAGAATAAAAACTAAATTTCCTTCATATCTAAATGTAAGGGAATTGCTCAATACATTAGAGCGAGGTTGATGATTCACCACAATCCATCACTTGGATTGCTCGAATATATTGCTGAAAATATAAAATAAAAATGAAAAGAGTTTGTTAAAACGTTCTTTGATAATTGCATTTATTACAAACTAAACTAGTGGTGCTACAGAATGGCACAGACATTCCCGTATTAGTTTTCTATTTCCTTGCGTCTGCGCTAAATATTCGGAATTGCCACATACTCATTCCAGCTGCCATCTATCGCCCAAAATACATTTTTTTATATTTTCTTAATTTTTCGGTTTCCTAATGGTAGAACGGAAATATTCATTTTAGAATATTAAAGAACACAAAAACCTAGTCATAAATGGCAATTTTCTTTTAAACATTTTGTGCCGTTTTAAAGAAAATGGCGTTTTAGCGCAAATAAATACGCGATATTTGAAGCTCTTTTTCAAAGATAATTTTTTAATTTTCAAAATACTTCAATTGAAGTTATTTGAAGCACTTACACTCACAAATATAATAATGTTTACAAATTGCTAGTAATGTGCATATTGAAGATGTGAGAGATCTTTCAAAAAAAATTACATTTGTATAATTTTTGAAAAAAACAAAAAAAACAACGTGAGAAAATCTTGTTTTTGTAATTTTTTAAAATTACATATATTGCACGCAATATTGCGAGAAAACTACTGAAAAATTTTCAAAACAATGTACATGACCTTAAACAAAAAACTAATTTTGGAGATCAAATTTCATTTGAAGAAAAAATCTCTTTCTTCAATTTTGTACTCGTAGGAAGACGCCGAAAAAAATTCAAACTTTTGCAATTTTCAAAAATTCATAGTTACCCGTGAAAACCGGACCAATGACACCTTATCCTAAGTGTATTTTACACTATTCTAACAAGAAATTTAAAGAAAAAAATTGGAGCCGTTTTTGAGAAAATTTTGAAAATGTCCAGGGGGCTTCATGTAAAGTACCCCCAAATTTTGAATCTTTTTCAAAATCTCAAAGCATCGACCGGAGAATATCCATTTTGGAAGAAATCGTACGTATGGTTTAGGTGCTAGCAGACAGTGTTCACAGACGAACGTTTTCCTTTTAATTGGTTTTCCGGTATCAGGGACTCACAAAAGAGAGATTCTGTCTACACCACGTGTGAGGGGATTTTTTTCCCTTAATTTAGCAATTGGATTTATCCACTTTTTTGTTATTACGGCCCGGCAACGAATTTTTTTTCTGGCGAAAATTGGTCATTTTTTCGCGCTGCATTACATAACTTTCCCTATACTACGTATATCACTCCGTGTATACATACGTATACCGGAAAGTAAAAATAATACGAATTGAAAACACTAATGGTGCTACAACAGCACGTACTTTCTCGAATTATTCGCGATATTCACAGCAAAGTTCACAGTAAGTAAATTCGGACGATCTGAGATTCTTTGATTCTCAGAGCTGAAAAAAATGTGCTGGTTGAAAACATTTTCAGTTGTATGAGTTGTATGTCGTACTAGTAGGCGGAGTAGTAGTTGTAGTAGTAGTAGTAGTAGTAGTAGGCCGAGTAGTAGTAGCAGTTTTAGTAGTAGACAGAGTAGTAGTAGTAGTATTTGTTGTAGTAGTAGTAGGCCGAGTAGTAGGAGGAGGCGTAGTAGTAGTAGTAGTAGTAGTAGTAGTAGTAGTAGTAGTAGTAGTAGTAGTAGTAGTAGTAGTTGTAGTAGGCGGAGTAGTAGTGGTTGCGACAACCTCTTCTCCAGTTGGGCGCCGTAGACGTGGTTGCCGGTTCGCTCAGTGGGTAGAAAGGCGTGCCTAAAATGATGATGATGGTGGAAGTCGGTGGCCGGTAAGAAATGAGAGACTTGTAATCATGTTAAGAAACAAGTGGCATTTATTCAGCAATAATAAAAGATCAAGATAGTACCACTCATGTCGGCGAGCATGCTCTCCTTTTCCCCAATTCCAAAATAACATGCACACACAAAGAAAAATTGAAATGTGAAATTATTACAATGAATTGAACAAACTTTTGCGCTGATTCCTTCTTGATGGCCAAGCGCGGCCGGGAATCTTATCTTCGCCGCCCGGTCAAGGGTAATTGAAATTGTTCTCTCAGCTGTTTATCCCTTTCGACCACGGGCGCGACAAAAGGACGAAAGACCGCCTTAGCAGGACGGCTCACAAAACCAACCAGAGTTGAATGACCTGGGGCCGCCGGCTGGCCAAGGACGCCAAGTTCGGCACGCGCGCTGAGGGTGCCGCTCGGGGGCGGAGCGAGCAGGACGGATCAGGCAGCTGCCCGGGCCCTTGAGTGTTAACCCAACACACAGCGCCGTTCGCTCACTGCTACTAATCACCAAATAATGTCTGCTCGGCACAATGATCTCATTACTTTCAGTTCACTGCTCTGCACTTTGGAGATCGCGGCAAGTTCGTGAGTGATCGGATTACTTCACTATAGCGCGCTCAAGCACGAGTACGAGTCAGTCACTTTCCCTGCGCGATTCGATTATAAATGAGGCGTCTCAAAATCCACGGTCTACGGCTATTTAGAGATCGCGCACATATTCTCCCCCGATAAATTTAAGTTTTCTCACAAGTTCAACACAGAGAAAAAATTATATCTCCGGCGCCGGACGCCGCAGCGATCACGACCGGCCTCTCTGACTGCCTCTTACGTTTCTCTCGATGTTGCGTCCGCGAAGTCCTTCGAGCCTCCCTTCCCCCACCAAATTCCTCCAAAATGTTCTAGAACTTTCGAGAACTTTGCTTAAGTTCGGCGGCTATTGGCGAAAGGGTAGTGCGTCGCAAAATAATTTCGTCCAATCATCGGAAGTTTTTCGGGCCGAGAACTTAAAGAGAAACCTGCACTCGTTCCCTCTCACTTCAATTGTCTGTCAAACAAGGGGAGTAATTAATGACTGGGGGAAGAAACTGAAAATCTCAAGGGAGGAGGAGGGCGATGGGCGCCGCGGAAAAGTACCGAAGGGTCGACTCGGGTGCACGTGCGGCTCCCTGGCACCCGGGACACTTGTGCGTGACCAAACGAGGGGTGGGTCGGCGGGGGCTCGGACAGAATACTGGCGCCGCCACCGACCTCTTTGTCGTGCTTCGTGAAGCAATTCTCGGGCTTGCAGCCGTAATTGATTCGGTGCCGCTACATGGTAGTAAGTGGTAAGCGGAGTGGTAGTAATAGTAGCAGCAGCAATAAGAGCAGTATATAGTGGAGCAATTAAAGATAATGCGAAAAAATATGAACTGTTGTAGCCCCACTAGTTTTGTTACCAGGGCTCGTCAATAAGTGTTTTTCTGTAAATAAAATTCTTGTTCTTCGCGATTATAATACTTTCTATTCTTACATTCGTAAGGCGAGATAGTAAAACATCTCTCTTGATCTTTCTGGTTCATATGTAGAACACTTTATTACCTTCTGCATTATTAGTTTAATGGGAATTTTCACATGTATGCTCACAAATTCGCTTGTTTACAAAGATCTCCTGCATTCAGATTTTCTGCAGTTACGTTGCATGCCTCAACAACTCATTTGATTATATGAATTAAGAGTTCGTATGGTACATTTTGTAATATTTTAATGAGGCACTGTGTTCTCAACTTTCAGACCCAATCCTACGGAAATTTTGTCTTTCCAAACTTGAGTTGATGATAGGTGCAAAATTCATGTTAATGTACTGCGTCATGTGTAGTTGGCAAGGTGAAACTACGTTTTTATTGCCGACTTTGAACGTTGATTGTACGTAAATTGAGGTCCATTATCGACTATGTTATTGTGAAACAGTGCAGTAAAATAAAAGTCAACGATGTACGAGTAAAAAGGGGTCTAGAGTGCTATTCAGACCATTATGCCTTGGTATCTGAGATGTATTTTCCATTAAAGAAATCTTGTCGAGAGCCATATAATCAAAATTATGATGGTGAGAGAGTAATGCCGGCTACCAGGTATAATCTTGAAAGTCTGGAGGAAGATTCTATAAAGTTTTTATATCAAGTGCGACTGGCTAACAAAATATTATCGGTTCAGGAAGGAACACCAGACGCAATGTATGAATCTTTGAAATGTTGTATCCATCAGTCTGCTTATGAAGCCTTGGGTGAAAAAGAGGATTGTCAAAAAAAAAAAATGTACACTGTGGTGGAACAAAAGCACAGAGGCCTTCGTAGAAAAGAAAAAACAAATGTATAGGAAGTGGTTATCAACAAAAGCGGATAAAGATAGAATAGAATATCAAAGAATCAGGAAAGAGACTCAAAGAGAAATCAGTAAAGCTAAGAATGAATACTGGGAAAAGACTTGTGAGGAAGTGGATAGATGTCAAGGGAATACGAAATCTAACAGAGCTTGGAGAATAATAAAAGGAATGAGAATGGAAAACAAAGACAGGTCAGGAATAGTTCTAATTAGTATGCGGGAATGGAGTGACCATTTTAGGAATCTTTTAACTGAAAATAGAGCACAGTTTATGCATGTCTCACAACAAGAAGAGACGCAAAACATTATTTGTGCTCTGTGAAAATAGAACACCTGTAATGCCTATTGTTCCAAATGAAATAAGAGCAGCCTTGGCCCTCATGAAGAATAGAAAGGCCTCGAGGCCAGATAATATCGGTGTAGAACTTTTAAAATCAGCACCTGATAGTGTGATGGAAATACTGGCAACAATCTTTAATAAGTGTCTACAGTTAAATGACCCACCAAGTGAGTGAAAAAAGGCCTTCATTACTCCAATTTATAAGAAAGGAAGTAGGCGAGACTGCAACAACTATCGTGGGATAAGCGTAATGTGCACAATAGCAAGACTTTATGGAAGGATCCTAAAATCTAGAATTGAACATCATTATACAGAATCGGAGGAACAAAATGGATTCAGGGTAGGAAGGTCTTGTATTGATGGTATTTTCACGTTAAAAATCTAATAGAAAAGCAAGTAGAAAGAGGAAGGAACGTCCATCTCGTATTTGTTGATCTGCAAAAGGCATACGATACAGTGCCATTAAATAAGTTATGGACAAGCTTGAAAGTGGTATCGAGCCAGCCTATATTAATGCTATCAATGCATTATATAGTGGTAATAACAGCTCTGTGAAAATAGGTAAACGACTTTCCCCAGAATTTCAAGTAAACAAGGGGTTAAGACAAGGCTGCTCATTAGCCCCTCTCTTATTTAAAATTTATCTAGAAGAAGCACTTAAAAATTGGAAAAGGAAGTGTGGTGAAATGGGATTGCCAATAGAAAATTATGTACTGTACACTCTGCTTTTTGCCGATGATGAAGTGGTTATAGCTGGAGACGAAGATGATGCGAGTTATATGTTTCG
Source organism: Acheta domesticus (assembly GCA_031308135.1). NCBI lineage: Eukaryota > Metazoa > Arthropoda > Insecta > Orthoptera > Gryllidae > Acheta > Acheta domesticus. Next base: position 126,411,274 of record JAHLJT010009436.1, on the reverse strand, counting down.
CAAATTACAAGAGGAGTATGAAAAATGGGGTCTCACTATAAACCTAAAAAAAACTGAATATATGGTAGCAGGAGATGAAGAATACGGAGATCTCGATGTCGCTACAGGGAAAATTCAACGAAGTGAATCCTTTAAGTACCTCGGAGTTACCCTCTCCTCGAAGGGAAAAAGCTCTGATGACATTTCCAACACAATAGGACTAGAAAAGAGACTGATAAGACAGTTAAACTCTATTCTCTGGAGTAAAAATATCACAAAACGGAAGAAGGCTCATATCTTTAAGACCATCGTACAGAGCATAAGTACCTACGGAGCTGAAACATGGACATTGAATAAAAGAGATAAATGCAGGTTGATGGCTCTTGAAATGGCCTATTGGAGAAGGTGCTGCCGGGTGTCCAGGTTAGATCATATTAGAAATGAAATAATAAGAGAGATGATGAACGTAGAGAGAAGCATCCTGGATTCAATTGCCACCAAACAATAATTGGTATGGACATCTCCAGCGTATGGGAAGTATTAGGGGCCTAAGAAGATCTGGGCATGGACACCTCCAGAGCGGAAGAAGCGTGGAAGACCACCAAGAAGTTGGAGAAAGGACATCCAAGAAGAAATGGAGGCAAGAGGCCTCAAAGATGGAGACTGGGAAGATCAGAAGAGGTGGAAACTGAGAAGCGACGACAGACGTGAAAAAACTCGCAGCATATATATATATATATATATATATATATATATATAACGTATATATATATACACGTATATATATATATATACACGTATATATATATACGTGTATATATATATATATACAGGGTGTCCCACCAACTATGGACCACCCCCATAACTTCTAAAGGGTTCAGGATATCGAAATGCAGTTTTCGATTAACAATGCGGAATCATGGGGCAAGTAACCTGCCTTAGAGGAATTGTCTATAACATTTTTAGTTTTCGAGAAATTTAATATCTTTAATTTTTTAAATGGAATTATATATTTTTTTCAGCAGCAATGTATAGATCATGAAAAGTGGAATAAAATGATGTATCATATGCTAGTATTTGATAGTAATTTGAGAATAAAATTAGATTTTCTGATATGTGATTTTGAATGAAACGGACAATATTTCGTGAAGCAGCCCTTGCAACTCTCGCCTTCGGGAAAAGTGACCTTTACGGCGCCAAGACTTGCATGGAAAGAGGAGACTGAGAGGGGTGGCAATGAGGGATAAGAGGCCTAACTAGGCTTGTCACAAAGGTCCAGGGTCTTGTCACAAAGGTTACATTAAGAAACACTACTTTCAACGATCAGAATAAGATATTTTTTCCATTGATTTATCTGCATATAACTTGTCTTCTTTAATAATAAATATCATTTTCAAACTTGACAAGAATCCAACCACCGTCGCTTCGTTGGTAAATTTAATTTTTAATTAAGATTATTATTCGTCCGCTGCACAACCGTACCTCTCCTGTTTTTCATAAATGGAAAAGAAAACATTACACTCCCGTCTTCTGCCGTGGATTTTCAAGTTTGTGGCAGCACGTGGCGTTATGAAATGAGAAACTCTCCAATCAGTATTAGCAGTTGTGACTGCAGATGTGCATTTGTGTTGAAGTTTATTACATGTACACTAAGAGTCTGTCAAGAATATTTCAAAAATTTTATTGCTTTCTTCTTTTTGTACGTGTTTAAATAAGAAGTTTATTAACAGTAAATAATAATAGAAAATGTCTACCTATCTATTATTTAATGAATTAATCGAGATATTACAGTAAAAATCTTAAATCATTCATTCCCTTTCCATGTTTTAAAATGAGAGTTTGTTTCTGCAAACACACTGAGCTCGATTCTTGTAAGTTTGAAAAGAACCTTTATTATTATCGTCCTTCCGCTACAAATTATTTTTATTTTGTTCTTTTTGATTATCGTTGCTTTGGAATTTCAGTAGAAGAAAAGTTCAATTCAGATGAACAAATGGCAAAAATCTCTCATTCTGATCGTTAATGTTGATGTTTGTTCAAATGATCTTCATATCAAGACCATGAATTGCTGTAGTTACGCCTCTATCCCTCACAGCCGCCCCTCTCACACACCTTGTCTCCATGAAACAGTCTCGACGCCGCGAAGGCCGTCTTACCCATGGCTACTGTTGCGAGGGCTGCTACAAGAAAAGACCGTTTACTTAAAAATCACGTGTCAGAAAGTATAATTTTATACTCAAATTACCATCAAAATACTGGCATATGATACATCATTTTATTCCTCTTTTCATGATCTATACATTGATGCTGAAAAAAAAAAATTGTTCCATTTAAAAAATTAAAGATGATTAAATTTCTTGAAAACTAAAAATGTCATAGACATTTTCTCTATGGCATGTTACTTGCCCAATCATTCCGCATTGTTAATCGAAAACTGCATTTCGATATCCTGAACGGTTTAGAAGTTATGGGGGTGGTCCATAGTTGGTGGGACACCCTGTATATATATATATACATATATATATATATATACACAAATCTATATACATATATATACAAATATATATATAAATTTAAATATAAATATATATACACACATATATACATATATATATAAATATGTTAATATTCATTTACTACGTGAAGATAATTAGCATGGATGGTTACACAGGCCGACATCAGTTTAGTTACAAAAAGGAAAAACACTAATTCCGATTAATTTCAGGATGCTGCATTCGAAATTGACAGCCATTTTTCTAGATTAGCTCGTATTTTTGTGTAACGCGTAGTTGCCAGTTTTTGCCATTTTGGCTTCAGTTGTCATGAAAGTTACAATTTCCACAATGTTCCTAGAGTGAGAAATAGTATGTCACTCAGAACGAGCCTTTTTCAGAATATTACAGAATGGAAGATTCCCTTTGCGTATATACGGACATCAATGGACTGAAGAATGAGTTAAGAATCCAAAGTAATCTATCTGATTGGTGTCTTTTCATAGATTCATCTAAGAACAGTCTGAAAGCAGTTTTGCTTCATAATGGAAATAACCTGCCTATGGCACACTCTGTCCCAATGAAAGATACTTACGAGGATCTCGCACTCATTTTAAAGCGTATCAAATACAAAGATCATGGTTGGCAAATTTGTGGACATGTAAAAGTATTTGCAATATTATAATGTCCAATGTCTGGACCAGACCAATGCCTGGAAGGTGGATTTACAAAGCACTTTTGTTTTTTGTGTCTTTGGGACTCAAGAGCTACAGGAAAAATTTCTCACAAAAGGAATGGCCCCCAGAGAGTCATTTAAGCCCGGTACCAACAATGTCAAGTATAAGCCTCTGATCGATCCAGGCAAGGTATTATTTCCAACTCTGCACATTAAGTTGGACCTCATGAATTTCTTAAAGGAATAGACAAAGAAGCTGAAGGATTTAAGTATCTTAGTGTTTTCCGAAACTAAGTGGTCTGTATACGTCTGTGAACATTATACCTTATAAACTATTGAGTAAGCAAATGCTAAAGTATAGTGCAAGTAAACTAACTGAATGTATAGTTTTTTAATTGTTTAGATTTAATAAATTAATTTAAAGAATTTTAAAAATTGATTGTCTTTGACACTAGTGCCAAAACGAAATTGATTCCCTTTTTGCAGTAAAAAAAATTACTCTCAGGTACTTTCAAGATAGCTCATTATGCCTACGATGGTAAATTTGGCAACTACGCGTTACACAAAAATACGAGCTAATCCAGTAAAACGGCTATCATATTCGTATTCAGCGCCCCAAAATTGGTCAGAATCAGTGAGTTTTGTTTCAGTAACTTTTCAAAAGTTTAAAAATGTCGGCTAGTGTTATTAAATAAATCAATCAGTCTCATCTTTCAATAACTCTGAATGACATATGTGGTAGAGCAATTTATTGTGAAGGCTGTACCACAACTTCCAACGTTTGTTGTGAGAAGAAACCTTCAAAAATATATTAAGCCAGCTTTGCAAAGAAACAGTTTCCTTGCATGTGACGAGAGCGCAGTACATTAAATAACGATCATTGACATAAATTGTGAACATTTTTTTTATCAGAGGTCGTGAAGAACATTGCTGCTGTTACTAAAGAAGTAATGGAGATGCCTAAATACTTGAATTCAAATCCTGTAAGTCGAAAAGTTCTGAGTTTGTAATGCGGATCTCCGTATATTTGCGTGCAGCAGCAGATCGAGGAATGGTCGGCAAGCAGCGTGCCAGCGGTCAGTAGCGGAACTTTTAGCTATAACAAGGACGAGGTCAGAACGCCGAGGCTTTTAATGCATACTAGTGGGCTATGGCCGAGCCCTCATCGGACCTCCACACCGGAGACTACCGGTAAACTGCCCGCGAGCGTGCCATTCAGACGAAGCGAGGTGACAAAGACAGCACATTTTGTTTGTTTGTTTGATTGTCCGTAACCAAAGTGAAAACAACCAAGAGAGAGAGTAGTTTTTTTTGTTAACTGTGTAAAAAGACACTTGTACCAGATTTAATATCCGTGTTCCCGCCACTTTGACGGATGACACTTAAATAGAAGACCATACCTGTGTGTCATTCAGTAGTTAGTTACAAATGCATACCTCGACCCAGAGCGTCCACGTCCTGAGATTCTCAATGCCGGCGCTGAATAGCAGGTAAGACGCATGCTTGGCGCCCACATAAACAAATTTAACGTGTATGTCATGTAACTCCAACCTCACCACAATACATCATATCAGACTCGTCATACACAATTTAAATTGTATATGTGATTCATTATTAATATTATTATTATTATTCCACTACATCACGACTAAAGATGTTGAGTAGGCTCAAAATAAAATCTATTCCAGGTTGCAACCAGCTACCTAAGGAGAAGATCTAGGGACTGTCGGTGCCTCTACAATACTATGCGCAAAATGTGGGCTATTCCAAATAAAGCAATTTCTTACACTTCTCAGTCTTTTGAATTACCTGGGAGTTTAGACAAGTTCTTACACAAATTTTGCGGAACAAATCCCAGAGCTCCGATCACTATTGGTACGACCTGTGCTTTTACGCCCCCCCATTCGGCTGATCTCGAATTCCAAACTCTTGTATTTAAGTTGGTTCTCTGCCTTCTTGGTAACGACGTTTTGATCGCAAAGTACAGCAACATCGACAAGTATACACGATTTTTTCTCCAAATCTCGGCTAACTATATCAGGTTTGTTTGCCGCTATCGTGCAATCAGTTTGGATTTATTGGTCATACAACATTGTACAAAATTCAGTGAGTGTTCGTACCACTTAACGCATGTATTTGGAACTTCGAGGGCGGTACAGATCTGCCAGGAGGTAGCTACATAATATCTTAAAAACGTATATTTCTGAGCCCACATTATTCGCTTTTTCATAGTAAAAGCACCACCACCTTCAATTTGTCCCAGGCCCATCTCTGACGATGGCTTCGAGCTACTGCCGGCTCTGGGTCCCTGGAACTAACATCCGTGGGATGGTCAGATGTCGACATGGTGACATTAGCTCGGTTTCTGAGCAGGAATGGGACATTGGTAGAACAAGGCACGTTAAGATTCATTACATTTCTTGTTCTACCCATTTTGCTCATTGGTTTCAAGTGAAGATTCGCAGAGAGAAAGTTCGAGTTCACAGATCACACTCAACCTTTGGGTTGTTTCCTGCCATCCGTTACTGCGACCCACAGAGGCAGTGGGACAATATTGTACACAATCCAACAGACGTCACCGGGTTTGGCGAGTGTTCGTACCACTTGGGGCATGTGTTTGGAACTTATTATTATTATTATTATTATTATTATTATTATTAATCTTTGATATTAATATCTCAATGGATGTGGATAGGAAACTAAAATAAACAAAATAAACCAATAGTTACATTTTATATCAAATTATTTTTTTTCATTTTTTGTTTTAAATTTTTCTTAGAAATATATACTTATTTTTATATTCAATTCTCTTACTCTTATATAAATTCGTGCTAGTGCCACAACATCAAGAGGGATACTGACATCACTTGTTTCTAAGGTTTTCTCAGCCAATTGGTTGAATAAATACTTATCAGCAGAAAGGAAATTTCCATGCAGTACATTAAAAACATTTTCTATATTTCTTGCTATCAATACCAACTCTTTACAAGGATATTTTAGTTTTCCTAGTGAAATGAATTGGAGTCAATCTGGTCCTTCTTGTTTAATAAGCAATTTACATGTAGCATCTCCTAAATAGCTAAATTTATCTGTGAAACGATATGCAATGTAACCTGCTCAATACATGAAGCCTCCTTCACTCATTGCTTCTTCTAAAGTGACAGCGGGGGTCACTGTTGGATCTTTCTCAATTAAGACAAAACCTGCATCAATTTCATGATCATCAAAATGATCCATGCTTGTCAGAATTGTTTCAGTCTCAATTTCATCAACATTTTCAATATTCCTGACATTTTGTGGCAGTCTGGGTTAGACAAGAAACTGCATCTACAAGATTTATCAATGAATTTTCATTGATACTTTCTTCTGTGTTTCTCTTTTGAGTACAAATACTGTACCAGATTGCTTACCAAGAGTGTGTACCATTCGAGTCTGTGTGAAATCTAGAGCTGAAGGATTATCATTTGCCCCATCCATGCCCCTAATGTAGGAATGAAATTTTCCAGTATATCCTGATTTAACGGCGAGTTAAAATGTACTCTACTTGATATTTATCTGTAATGTCTTTGTACAAGTTTATCAGCGATTTATTTGAGACTAACATCCCCTTTGAAATTGAATCATATTTTTATGAGATCCAACTCTTAAGTTCTTTATGGCAACATTTACAGACTGAAGAATAGCCCATTGAATCTCAAAACCTGTACCAAATGCATTGGTTCCAAGATGTTTTCCAAATTTATTTTCTGAATTAAATAAATCAAACCATTTATTCATCTTCTCAATAAACTTAGCTGTTTCTTGCCATCAAATGTTTAAGCCATCCAAATATCCTTTCATTCCACACCATTGAATAGCTTTTGCCATTTGTTTTGAAAGAAGTTGAGCATTAGGTTTTACTTTTTGGCTTTCTGTTCCTTTAACATCAACATGGTACCTTGAAATTTTAAAAGCAATTTTCATATCAGATTTTGAACAAGAAATCAATTTCTCAAAGCATCTATCAATATGTTTCCCATTGATCAAGCAAATGATTTCTCAAAAGTTTCAGAAGATGTGGAATACCTGCAAACACATGTACCTGTTTTAAAGAATCATCTGAATGTGGGAAAAAAACTTTTATCATGGTTTTTATTTTTTTCTGACTACAATTTCATATTTCCTGATCCCAAATCACTAGATTACAGCAACAACGACAAAACCTAACATTTTAAGTTCACTTAACAACTTCATAATTATAATTTTGATACATAAGTATCAAAAGCGTAATAGACTGATTGCCTCCATTTACCTACCAATTCTCTGCACATAACAGTCTGGCTAAGTTTTATGTGGCCCAACTTCTTGTTGCAGAACTCTATCGATACATATTTTATTTGATATGTACATCTCATCAAAAGAGATCTCTGCAATTCTGACAACTCCGATCCTTTCTATTTCATTAGCAACAAAACGTCTTCTAAAATGCCTGATTTAAGATGTAAACATCTGGCCGAATCCCTCAAAGTTGAGAAAGACAGGTATGGGAAAATTATTATTACTTAGGAATATGAAGCCTTTGGGTGAGATACTTCTCAGGGAAATGGCTGCAGCAATTTCTTCATTAGTCCAGTGTACTTTCTTTCCTGGATTAGAAAGTGCTTTTATTTGCCCTGGTGTAAATATCTATAAGAATAAAATAAGTATATTTCAAATATTTTAATGAAGATGTTGCTAAAAATATCTCAATATTTGATTGTTCTGCTTCTTTTACCACAATTGTTTATTTCATTCACAGAGGTAAAATATTTAATTAAGATAGTAAAACATTTTATCGTTAAATTAAAATATTTGTAATTCCTAGAATTGCACTAGAAATACTCTCGACGAAGGTTTATTGAACTCATTATCAGTGAAAAATTCAGAAATTCTATTGGAACAAAAGATACACATTTTCAAGAAAGCCTAAGTATTGTGCTTTTTCTCATGCTTTGTTAGCCATTCAAGAAATAAGTTACTAAGAAACTTCCTTATGCTTATAAACATAAAAGTCAGTAATGTGGGTTTACTTCGCTCCCCTTTTTTTGATGTTTTATTCGAGAGTGATTTATAAAATTATATTTTTATAGAATGTTTCATTGTTTTATAATTTTATTTGCAAGTTCAGTGTGAGTTCAGTGAGGCAAAACTGACTTGTGCCTTTTATATTTAATTTCTAAATGTGTGGAACAAAGTTACCATAGGATGAGGATACTTTGCACCAGACTTCAAAAGTAATAGTTGCAAATGAATTTTGTTTAAAGCATTGTATGTCCTTCATTGCAACAGAAAATACAATTCTCATCACAATCCAAATGAGAAAAATCTCAATTTCTTGTATGAGCCAAAATATTTAACACTACTTAATAGACAAAAATGCTAAATAGTACCTACGCACATGAAAGTAAGACTGGTAATTGGAAGAAAAATTAAATACAGTTCTTTTCCACATTCCTGACTCAGAAACCAATTTTTTTCAATACCTAATTTTTGTTCCACTTTTGTTGTGAAGCAATGTATCCCCAAAGTGGGGAAATGTATAGCCTCTTATGAATTGCTTTCTCATACTCAAAAAACACAAATAAGCTCAGAACTAAATTCCTACTTAGTTGTACAGCTGCTCAAATTACACATACAAGCCAATGAAATTTGTAACGTACCTGGAGCAAAGTAACCCCAAGTTACGGAAGTAGTATTTTAATACTAAGATTATAGATAGTATTTTGATACTATATACAATATTACATTTAAAACAATGTGCAATTTCAATAGTCATATAATTCCATTACCTTGGTTATTGTGTCTCTAAAATGATCTTTTGCATCCTGATCAGTTTTTTTATTATTATTTTATTTATTTATTTATTTGTCAAAAAACAGTATATGACGTGTGGGGAAAGAAATTTATCTGCGCACATTTTCTTATCATTAACTTCAATTGTTCTTCTAATTGCACATTTTCTCTAAACAGTTCAGAATATTTTATTCTCCATACTATAATTTCATCACGTAACTCGTTTATTGTTTGTTAAATCAATTTGAAAACCATGTCCACAAACTGCGTTTTCATTAATTGAATCTTCTGGAACACTATCCGTCACATCTATTGTTGCTTGTGATAACAGGTCATTCACTAATTTGTCCCTGTTCCTTGAAACTAGTCCAATGGTTCGACTGGCATATATTTTTTCAAAACCAACAGGCAACTTCTCGGTAGGCATTGCGTCGGGTTTTAAGTTTCGACTTTTCTATGGCTGTATAATTTAATAACGCCTGACACAATGGTATTGCAAAGCTATCCTTAGCAAAGGGAATAGAACAAATGCGCGCTGAAAATAATGATTACTATTAAAGACACTATAATAACATAATTCATGGAAACAAGACATCTTAATTAGTTAACACTTACCATTCTTTACAATGATCTTATCCTTTCTTCTACAAACATTTATCCACGCTTCACATAAATTGGCATCTTTCGGAAAAAAAAATTTAATGTCTGTTCCCTTCGTTTTCTTGTTGCAGATTGTGCAACCAAAAAACAGCGCACGATGGCATTGTCTATTTTACTTGAATATTAATTCAACTTATATTCACCTTTCTGGCACTAAAAAAAACAACTAGAAAACTTTTCACACAAAGCAAATCGCGATTACAAAAATTCGGAGTGTACTCAACGAGCGCGTACCACCCAATCAGACTAGGCGCCAAGCAGGCGAGCAAACATCGTGACGTCATGCGCAGAAGAGAACGAAATTTCGTACGGGATCCGTCCCATCTTTATTCTTACACCATGGTCCTGTCGCCGTATTGCGCCTCACACCGGTCGTACGGACACCACCATCGCCCTCTACTGGCCTCAATGGTTTGAGGAAGGCATGCTCACACGAAATGTAGGATCTGGACGTCCACGACGCACCATGAGGAGGGAGGACCGACGGATTGTCCGGCACGCGCGAACAGATCCAACGGCAACGTTTGGTGCTATTCAGTGGGCTGTGCAGCCTGCACTGTCACATCCTGTAAGTGCCAGTGTCATTGGCAGGTGGTTGCACAACGCAGGGCTCTTCGCACGCCGACCTTTACGACGCCTGCCACTCACACCCCAGCATTGTCGCTACAGACTCGCCTGGTGTCGGGAACGATGGACTTGGCGACAGTGCAGGCTGGCAGCGTTTCATCTTCAGCGACAAGTCCCGCTTCTGCCTTGATGGCGGAGGTACCGTGACAGCCGCACGGTGCGTTCAGGAGATCCTGCAACCGATGGCTCTGCCGCTCGTGAAGGCCGACGCACATGCTCTATTTCAACAGGACAACGAGCGTCCGCATACCGTAGTCATCTCCCGAGCATTCCTTGCAGATCGGCATACTCTGCCATGGCTAGCAGCATCACTAGACCTGTCCCCGATCGAGAATGTTTGGGGTGCTATGGAGCGTGCGAAAAGGATCTCACCCCTACTCACCAATCTGCAAGAACTGCGCGCTCAGGTGCAAGCTGCAGGGGATGAACTAGCACAAGACTTCATTCGAGACCTGTGGAAGTTCATGCCGCAACATCTGAACGCGTGTGTTCGCCAACAAGGCGGCCCACGCCATACTAACATGTATCGTCTGTGGCCGTGTAGCGCAATAAATGTGGGCCCTCCAAATGTGAAAGTGTAATAATTTTGTATGCATGGTACCCTCTACCTGCCTGACAACAATGATCACAAGCAGCTTTGTTCTTCTGGGTGCAGCTTTTTTTATGACGATGAGTGTATATCGATAAGTAATATAATTTAATTTCAATTTTTATAAAAAAATAAATTTCTTATGAACATTTATGAACCGAATCAGAATGAGTAATACACACCTAAGGCTCTACTGAAATCAATTTTTGAAATATATTGGATGCTTAGTTTAAATACACAAATCTCCTAATCTAAAGTTTATCTGGATTGTTATAGAATGTCATGGTATTACAACTAATATGCAAACTTCCTCAATTGTCATTTCTGTTTATTCAATTATTTTCTTCTTTCACAGGTATTATTACCTTTTAACTCTCACTTTCTTCGGCATTTTGCCCACCATCATACCAATGTATATTTGGGGTGAAACGCTAAACAACGCTTGGCATGTGGCAATATTTCGTTATGTTGGACGCTTAATGTGACGTTTTTGGTAAACAGTGCTGCTCATTACTGGGGCAACAAACCATATGACAAGTAAGTTCAACTACACCGTTCCTTCCCGACTTTTTTTTGAAGTACTTTAATCCCTTTCTTCCGTTGCTCGCGCATCTAACTTTCTATGATATTGTAATATTTTTTTCTTCGTGTTTTATGACTTCCCAACTCACCATACTGCATTCATGCATACTGCATGTTCACTCACCATACTGCATTTGAACATTCACATAAATGCATGTTCAAATTACAAAACTTATTTTTACGTGAAATTAAATAAACATTATTCCCTTGGATTCTCTCTTGGTGATTTACTCTTACTGATTATTCTGCTAAAATACACGGTCCTTAGATCATGCGAAATCTTTTAAACGACAACTAAAATATTGGTTAATGTAATAGGAATGGTGAGAGGGCTGAGACTCTACAATAATTGCCTATTCTATACAAGTTTATCTCTAGATTATGAAAATGTATGTTTTACTTTACCTTCGTAGTGCTTTTAAACATTGCAAATATCTTTCATGTAAAACGTAATTGAAAAATGTCTTGCCTTTTTGCATATTTCGTTAGATTTAGGAAAAATTAACGCATAATTCACATTTCTACGATTTTATTTTAACGCCTACAGCTTACGAAGAATAGAGATTTTATTGAAATGCTCTGGAGAAAAACATTGCGATTTTTCCGCAGAAAAACTATTATTGTCGGGCTCTGGAAACGAAAATGTGGATAAATCTAGATATATGTTGTGAATTACTTCCACTAATATGCTGTGTAGTCAGAATAATTGTTTTGTGGGTCCTTGACACCAAAAGGTCTGTCAGTCTGTGATAATACTAACACCTTGAGTTCAGTATGTCCATGTTATTAAATGCACTTAGGAACTATCCGAACAAAAAGCTTGAAGAAACAATATGGAGCAGTTTTTGAGAAAAATGGTTCCAGCATTTTTCAATATGCTCAATATTGAGATAATTTTCACTGACAAGTTTTGAGAATTTGTACAAACTGCATCTGACGTTTGAAGCACTTGTACTCACAAGTGCAATAATCTTTACCAATCGCCGGTAATATAAATATAAACGACGAGAGAGATCAAATAAATTTCATTCGCGCATTTTTTAATTACAAACAAAACGCAATTAGTAGTGCTACAATACGGCACAGACTCTCTCGTTTAAGTTCATTTCCCAATTTCTTTCATTGGGCCTAACTTTTCTGTTTTGTCCCATCGTCGTCTCAGCTTTCATGTGTCGCTCAAACTACATTTTTTCACATTTTCCTAATTTTTTTGTCCTCTAAGAAGAAAAAGAAATCGTACTTATGGTTTAGGCGCTAAGGTTGTTCACGGACTGACTGGCTGACCAGCTGACTGGCTGACTGACTGGCTGACTGGATGACTGGCTGACAGGCTGACAGGCTGACTGGACGACTGGACGACTGGATGACAGGCTGACAGGCTGACGGACGTTTTGCTTTCATTTGGTTTTTCGGTATGAAGGGCGCCCAAAAGGGATTCTGGCTACACCACGTGTTAGAGGATTCCTTTCTTATAATACTCCGTATATTCGTGTATGGGCAAAGTAAAAATGAATCGCCAAAATGTACGTGCATCATTTTCCGAACGACTGCACCAAATTGTATAATTATTGCAACGTCATGCTCGAGCCCCACGGCGGGAGCCCAAATTGCAACGTCGGGTGAAAGAGCGGTGCAGGTGCAACGACTACTTTAAATGATGAGCCGTAATTGGGCAGTGAAATAAAATGATACATTTATTTCCGACCTACGGCCGGGGAAGTTACATGAAAAAAATCCCATGAGGTGGGATCACACCCTACCTATTGAGCTCGGTAAAAAGGAAAAATAAAATAAAAGAAAGTTAATGACACTTCTGTTACACTCTACAAAAAAATATGCCATTGCGCGGCATCGCTTAATTTCAACAATAACAAACAAACAAACAACAAAAAGAAAGACCAAACACTTTAAAAGTTCGATGGCATTTTCCGCCTGTTTCGAGGCGGGGCGCCCCAAAGCGCGGGCGTGCGTAAAAAGTCTTATCTGTGGACGAGCGTGGACTGGGGTGTCCACGTTGAGGTCGATGGCCTTGGCGTCTTCCACGGGCGTTGTCTTACTAGTTGCAATGTTGCAACGGGAAGGCGGATGTCTTCCCGCGGTCACTGCTTGCCCCGAGGTCTTCTTGGCGTCTCGCCACCAAGACGCTGGACGAGTCCGGGTTCGTCTCTCATTACGGCTAGGACGAGCGATACGACAGCATTTAATCGCTGGCGCGGACCGCAGGCTGGCTCCTAATACTCGCGGCTCGTTCGCCCGACTTAGGCAACGAGTTGCGGTCGTGAAGCGCCCTCTCGTAACTTACAGCGCTCGCTTTTAAGCGTTACTTTCGCAGCCGACGCTCACGCGTGTTCGCTCTCACGACTACCTCCCTCTCATAACTCTAGTGTTAGTGTCTTTTTTAAGATTTTGGGAATCCGTCCCTCTCCGTATTTTCCCCCTCCTAAGTTTTTCCTGGGCTCGCTGACCTACTTTTTGAAACCTCCCATTGGCCGCATCTTACTGCGTCGCAAAATTAATTTAGACGAATGGCGGTCCGAGGATTTGTGGAAAATTTTCTAAATTCTCTCTCTCTCCCGAAATGCTATCTTTGTTGACCGGAACGCAGCTGCGTTCGTCGGGGGGGGTGGCATCCCTATCGAGCAATTATTGTATGTCAAAGGGGTTCGGACTTTCTTAAATTATCGCGACAGGCGTGGAAGCGAGGAGGGCGCCCCAGGATCGGCGGGGGTTGGGTCACAAAAGGTGCATTCAGTGGAGTGGTTTCGTCAAGTGGCCTTTGACGGCCATAAATTTTTACCAGGTCGGCTTCCCGTCGGAGGGCGAGACTCTGACAGCAGGACAACGGGTGGGGGGTGGAGCGCGGCTGGGCCGAGGCGAGCGGGGAAAACGCACGTGGGTCTGCCTGAGAGTACGAAAAAAGAAGTTTTTTGTTGTAAATTTATTAAGGCACCGCTATATGCCGCCACATTATTTTTTTGTGTTTGTTATTGTCAGGACAAGGTCTGTATAAAAAATTAAAAAATCGAACACAAAATGTTTAAAAGACTTCATAAAATGAAATATCAGAGAGCGAGCAGCGCGTCGGTGGCGGTCAATTAGTTCACTTAACCTATGCCTATTTATTATGAGTGAATCCATTTAAATACTTTTATTTTGATCATTTATTAACAAAAGAAAGAAGAATTTTCAATCGAAATAACATGAATTCCCCTAAAAGAACGCCTAATAATAAAAACAGAAGAAGTCGAGCTCGCTCCAACGCCGCTCCTGTGGTCACGCCTCAACAGACTTCGGATGTTTCCGATACGAACTCCGAACGAATTATGGAAGAAGAGGAAGAACAAGAGTTTCCCGACCTCAGCGGCGGCGCGTGAATTATAATTAATAGATTAATAATAATTATTAGATTTGTGAGAAGAGAAAAGAAAGTGAGTTAAAGTCAACCTTCATATAATTTCGACGTCGAAGCTTCGTGGACAAGTTTAGACACGCAGTTGTCATGTAACACTAACCTCAGCATACGGGACCGGGTGGAGTTGCGATTACTTTCTCTTATTCGTCCGTTTTCGAAGGAATGGAAGATGTCAACAAGATTGTCGTCATGGAAAGAGTGCAAATCTTGGTCATCACGCTCCAGCACGGATGACGAATAGCCGCAGCCAACGCAGAAACATGCCAGGAATTGGGAATCTCCGTTCACGTGCCTGTTACACCTTCTACTTCGTCCTTCCCTCGAGGTGATGACAGGACGAGACCCGTTTTCCCGAGGCCGCGCGACGTGGGCGCCGTCCCGCGTGACCGGGAATAAATCTACGACGACACGAAATTATAGTTCGGTTTTTGTAACTCTGCCCCTGAAGCCTCTACAGCCACTATGGAATATCACACGGTATTTCGCGTCTTTCTTCCTCTTGCCGCTAGAAGTTGCATGATCGCAAGTACTGCTTAATACGGTCGCGATCATGCGATATCTGGCGGCTCGACTGAGAACATCGCCAAATACCGTGACATATTCCATCGTGAAGACGGGCCTTGAGGGGCAAAGTTAGAAAAATCGCAGTATAGGTATATATATATATATATATATATATATATATATTATATATATATATATATGTGGACAAATTCTGCGAGATATGCAAGAAGAAGAATCTGCGTTACACACGGCTGCGCCGGCCCTCTTCGCCGCCCCGTCTATAATTATCAGATTCAGCGAGACCGCGTACGTGCGCTCGACGTCTGCAGTGTTCTGTGGTATTGCGGAATGAACGCATTCGGCTGCGCCGGCCCGCTTGGCCGCCCCCATTCATTGTGTTCTGTGACGTTTATTGAACTCGGCAAAATTAAGTGTGTACTACTGTAAGTGTGTTACAATTTCCTAGTGCGAATTGTGGGTTGAAGACGCACTCGACGTCTGCAGTGGTCATTAGTGTAGCGGGATACACGCATTCGGCTACGCCAACCCACTAGGACGCCTCCATTCATCGTGTTCTGTGACTTTGATTGAACTCAGCAAGACTGAGTGCGTGCTGCTGACAGTCTCCTGGTGCAAATTGCGCGTTGAAGACGCGCTCGACGTGTGCAATTGGTTATACCCGAGAAGATGGTTTGTGTACGCATTAAACACTCAAAACGTTCTGCACCGATTGAAGTCACATGTTGACACAATATACAATCCGCTTCAAGGACTGTTTTTATCTATTTTTTGCGTTAGTAGAATACCACTAGATGGCGGTGTAGAACAACACTAAATATTCATGTCAAATGCAATCCACAGCACATGGTAGGATTTTTTAAAATCTATATCGTTAAATAACTCCTAAACGAAGAGTTCTAGGGCATTAAAAACTAAACCTTTGAACTGTTACACTACGCAAAGCGGCAGCATTGCATCAAGCAACTCCCAGTGAATCTCGCAACGCCGCAGAGTGGCGGCTCCGGCGAGCGGCGGAGCCTTCTGAACGCTCTTCGCGCGCACGCTTTGGTCTCATGGTTGATCGTATTGGAAGTCACACTCAGGGCCTTGCAGGGCCTCCATCAAAAACGAAGACAAAGCTTGAGAGTGCTACTAAAGGAGGCGCTGGTGTAGACGGGTACAGCTGCAGGTCAGGCTTGCCAACTTCCGCACATAAAAATTGGCTGATTTCTGAGAAATACGAAAAGTGGCTTCTAAATGCTCAATTTTTCATAGCATATGAATATAAGAAACCGCTGATGAAAGCGCGAACATCGACGCTATCTTCTGTAACATGACGCCCCTGCTTGCGTCTCGCGAACCCACGCAGCAGCCACGCACGTTTGAAGCATCGTTGGCAGCAGTTCGTCTTTTGGTTCCTATAAGGTGATGCTACAGGAGAGCGCGCCACTGTAATGGTCCCCACCAAGTTATATGGGAGTTAAAAGGCCCTGGTCACACTGCAGTGGCTCTTGTTTAATACTGCATTATTTAAGTTTAATTTGTAGGCTCCTGGCAGCGTCGCGCGTCACACGGACGCACAAAATTCTTCTAATTCATTTGACTCATAATCCAATGCAAGGTTTTCGCATTTTACAGTCGTGTTCTTTGCGTTTGCGTTTTCAGCAAGAAGGACGTGGACACATGCATCTACAAATATCATCGCCATCGTCCTATCATCAGACAAGGATGGTATTGTGCTAAATCAGAACAGACAGCATGAAGATTAAGGTACTGTACTGTCACCGCCCTACCTTCCTTCTATGAGGTACGAGGCGGGTGACTCTTGTAACAGTAGTTGTCACACGATACGTGGCCTGTTAGGAGTAGATCTGGATCACGAGAAAGGTTGCAGTCGTAACTACGTTTACACCGCAATAGAGGGTTGTGGGTACGTTTTTTTCGAGTTGGATTTGAAGAAAGGTCGAGTACTCTTTGACTAATAATAGAGATATTATGTTCACCTTTTGAATTTTACAGTTTTCAGGCATATTACACGCTGTGGTTAGACTGAATCCCACCAACGTTCAAAAACGTCAAAATTATCTAAAAAATTACACTGTCATAACTACACACAGAGAAAAATATACACAAGAATACACCATTTACACACACATATAATAATAATTAGCCTCATAAAAATATAAGAATTCAGTATCAAAGTCTTCAAAACTTAACATTCAGTTTAAACAAAACTCTTTTAAACAAATGTGAGAGTGGGCTTCTGCGGCCGGAGTTAGTACTTGCATCGTTATCCGGAAGACAGTCTAAAGCGCAGGTGCCAACGTTTCAGCGACCTTCATCAGGATAACCAAGTAAGTACATTCTCTTAACCCGAGAGAGATGGCGCGGGGGTCTCTTGGGACCCCACGTATCTTTGCTTAGCTGCAGTTACCTAATTTTGCGTGTCAGAAGCTTTACATTTCACATACCTTTCACCACATTCTTTAGCTTTTGTCTGAAAGATTTTCAAAATTTCATATGTAACAATTCATGTGTAAATATTTGTGAAACCAATAGAAACATCTTAAATTTCATACTGAAACAAATTTCCGACTATGCAAAATATATTATTAATGATGTGCCGGATTCGAAAATGCAAGGGGCACAATTCGGCTTACCTCATCGTTCGACCACAATCTGCCCCCTGTAGACTCGCTTCCATACGGAAAACAACAAAACCTGAAAGTGGTTTTAATGATGTGCCAGATTTCACAATAATAACCAATTTTATTTTTTGTACTTTCTTTCGCACTAGACAGTATGAATTTATTGTAATTAAAGATTTCATTTAAATCAAAACAACATCTTTTGAAAATTATTAGCTTTGGTCATGACCATGAGAAATAAAATAATTGTTCGTACGAACGTTAACCTGAGCTCTCTTCCGTTGTATAGTTGGATGCTTCGCTCGGACGCCGCGTATCTCCATACCATCAATTTCTACCAGTCTTGATGCCTTCTATCTTGTATCTTCCGGCACGCCACGAAGTCACTCCCATTCTCATAATGTACTAGCCTCCCATATCACCATCAGCACTTGTTCGGCAAAATAACTGCAAGTTCATTTTGCTTGGTGCTTCATCTTCGTCACTGGTGAAAACTAATTAAAGTTGGCAATTCTAAAAACTTCCTCCCTATCAGTAAGAAAATATTTCAAGTCAATGCACGGCTTCACCAAAGTGTTTCAATGTTCCACTTTCACTCGCGGAAGAAAAAAGTTAAAGTCCCGAACTGTATCTCTGGAATTTTTTGTCTCTAATTTCGATCACAAAAAAATAAACCAAGTCTGAGCTCGGACACGCACCCCCTAATTCACAAATGACCCTCACGCTATGAGATCTGAGCTGCAACTAACTAATTTTTTCGTTCTTCAATCAAGGAAACCTCGTGTTCATTGTTGTCCAAAATTCCGTTTAACATTCCCAACCAACGGATTCTTATTAGGTATTCACTCCTCTAAGCAAGGTGCACTCTTGGGCGAAATTTCCACTCTTATACACGCATCTTTCGACTGAATCTACATTACAGCCACGGGCTCATGAAATTGTTTACCTTTGTTACTAAGGTGCCCGTTTACCAAATATCGTGACATGTTTAACATTGGTGCTCTCCTTAGCAACCTGTTACTAAGGTGCCTAATTCTAAATTAAATTAGCATTAAAGTCTTGAATTATTTAATTTCGAATGCCCTCCTTCATTTCGTATATCACAATACTTTTTCTAAGTTGTGTTGACTGGCTTCGAAGCATTTTCAATAAATTGTTTTACGTGGGACACTATTAGAAAATGAAACTTACTGAATTTTCTGATACCTTTGTAGTTGAAATATTGAGAAAAACGTAAATGGAGTCATTACATAAAATGAAAGATAAATGATAATATTGCCCTTTTATTTGTTTCAATTCCTCATTTGCAGGTTTTTTTATAATAGTTCATTAAGTTGACCTTATGATTGATTATTAATAAAATAACTAATTTCGAACTTATTTCTTGCTAAACATTATTTTATAAAGAAATAACTTAAAGGGGTCAGAAATGACCCCTCACCATCTCTAACGTAACTCTGGCAACCACCACCTCTCCAGGGTTAAACACGTCAATTTCCTTGAGTATTACCAATATCAAGTTAATCGCTGAATGTTTAAATTTCACTGAATTAATTGAAATCTTAGACAAATGAATAACAATAATGCAGCTCAAAAGCCTAAATATTAGAACGTCACACTCCTTAATTTCTCATCAATCGATAATTTCGTAAATTCCTATGTGATTTACAAAATTGCACATTTATTACGATAGTCTATATTCTGACTTCGACTTGACGACAGTCAATTTGAATGTGACATAGCATCGTAATAGTGCCTTGAGAATAACACCAACTACTGTAATTTCAGAAAAATAGTTGTGTCCCTTTCTGTAACCTCAATTCTATTAATGCAATTGCCTATTTACTACGGAATTAATCCGCTGATACACGTTGACTTACGTCACCCGCTCCCGATGACACAGCTCGTCTCCCCTGGCGTGGCTGCCTTGGAGGTCACGTCGCGGCGCTCGTGAGGAATTTGTGTTCGGTGCGCAGCAAGGGCTCGCTCCGTTGAAACTGCTTCCAATTTCGATTTCCGTTTCAGTAGAATATGTACTATGTTGAAATCAGAAGTAACAATGAAAAGCTGTTGGAAAAACATTTCCCATTAGTATCCGGTATTGCTTAATAATTCAGAGGGCAGGCAAGAAATATACTGAATTTCACTTTAAGAAATCGTATGATTTCCTCTTCAATGCATTCCGTGTCGCTCATTTACATAATAGTCATCTTTCGATATATTTCCACTAACAGAAACATTTTATAATCCCATTGCAATAAAATATAATTTACCATATTGAAAAGTGTGTTATCAGTTATAAGCTTTTCTCTTGGCGATTTAATTCAAACTTCACGCTGTCCGGCACGCATTCGGATAACTTACTGTTCCAAACGACTCTTCTTCTCGCTTATTTCGTGCGATCTTCGGAGAAATTCCTCATTGGTTGGGTTTGTCCGAGCGTATAATTTCTTGGCTATATCTTATAGTGGCGCTTTCTAGTTTTCATTCGCAGTACTAGCTTTTGTAGTAGTGATGGCGCGAAGTTGAAGTGACTACGCAAACTTCGCGTTGTAACCGCGAGGTAGCGGTTACAGTACATTATTCATAATATGTATCAAGCGTAAAGTAAAGCTACGAACAATTCAGTCATTCTTACATATAAACAAGCAACGGTGACCTGTAGCAAAAATCATTTATAGTAATTAAGAATCTTCTATTTATTCAAATTATATGTAACTTATTGTAATCTCATACCTTTTGTCTTAATTATAAGCTAGGATCTAGAAAACACGTGCTGTAAGTTAAAAAATATTCATATTTCTAAATTTAGTTAAGTAAACGGTTTTCATACAAGTATAACACATTCATTAACCACTCATTTATCCTTCCATTGCAAACAATCATCTTCCCATTAGTTTTGAGTTGGATTTCTTACAGGAGCTACTAGAGATTCAAAGTTAAAACAAACATTGATAATTACAGGCCAACATACAAACCAAAACAGCCTCAAAGAAACTTTCTTCTCGCACCGTAATCTACAGGATGAGATCTTGAACATTCTACTATATTTTTGCTGGTCCGGCCGGCTCTTTTCAATATTACCCCGCCTGCTCAGAGACGGGAAGAATCTGCAACTAAATTTGAATGAGAGAGAGAGGGAGAGAGAGGAAAAAAGACGGAGAGAGGGAAAAAGGAGAGAAACAGAGAGAGTCGGGGAGAAGGGAGAGGGAAGGACAAAGTGGGAAATTAAGGGCAGAACAACGTCTGCCGGGTTCCGCTAGTACTTTATAAAGATCACAGTAAGAAACGCCCAGAAATACGCTCGCTGAAAGTATTCGGACGGCGCAATTCAGTCGTTTCCCAGTTGACTCCATACCGCCGTCTTGTAGCGATTCATGCAGAAAACATGCAAACAGTGTTTACACGACTATTGGCTTTTATTCTTCTAGTTTGAAACCTTCTGCACGAAAACTGTACCGTGTTACCGGACTTGACACGTGTACCTGACCGCCGTGGTGGCCGGACGCTCCGTTCGCTCCAGGCTCAATCACGTTGTGTGCGTTCACTGTCTCAGTGGTTGTCAGTGCAATGTTAAACGTGGTAGAAGTGGAGTATTGTTACATGAAGTGATATTGCTTAACTAAGTGAAAAGTTCTTTTTCGTGATCATCATGGAGCCCTCTCAAGTTCATCAATCTTCAGGAGACCAGAACAGTAAGACAACCATTAACTATGCTAAGTTACCATGCAATCTCTCTTTCCAAAGAAAGAAATGCTATCATCATAGACTCGGCAAATAGTGCACCAATAGTAGAATTTATTGAAAAGTTATCAACTAAAGTTAATCCTTCTCATATTAAGTTTGCTTCGAAAATATCGAACAACAGACTCTGTGTGTACCTATCCAGCAAAGATATCGCAGATGATCTAGTCTACCATCATAAGAACATTGTTGTGGCTAATCAAGTATTCCCCATAAGACCATTAATCTCCAGGAACAAAAGAATTATTCTGTCAAATGTTTGCCCGAGTATACCGCATCAAGTTATTGAAGAAGCATTACTAACATTCGGTGTTAAAACTGTAGTACCGTTAACATTTCTTCGTGCTGGATTTAATAATCCCAACTTGAGCCACATCCTCAGTTTTCGCCGACAAACATTTGTTTCACCGGATGATGAACATAAATTACCTGAATCATTTCAAGTGTTTATGGATAATGTCCCCCATTGGATATATGTAACCCCTGATGTTCCTATTTGTTTTTTGTGTAAAAATCAGGGCCACATTGCTAAAAACTGTCCAAATCAATGTAACTCCCAATTAACTAATACCCTACCTCTCCCTACGGAAGTAGAAATCACAGAATCAAATAATGAGAGTTTTGATCATTCTAATAATGTTTCTCCCAATGCATTTGAAACTACTCTTCCCGAGAGCGAACTGAACGAAAGTTCTAGCCCTAACCTTGGCCTTGACAGCTTCCCCCCTCTACTTACCTCTCCTCCCCTCGAGCCGACCGTGAGAAACCTAGTTGCCTCAAATGAAAACTCAATGGACGTTGACCTTTCCTGCAACACTGTCAGATTAAAGAGACCGTTATCTACTGTAAGCTCGAATACAGAACTGATTAGCAATCAGTCAGATAGCGAGATTGACAGTAACTCGGAAACCTCTGACATGGATGATAAAACTGTGGAGAATAAAGAAAAAATAAAGAAACAACCCTCCAAAAATAAGAAAAACATTGAAAATATAGTAACCAATTCCACCCTCACTGATTCTGTTAATAACAAGTTAGAAACTGAGGAAACCCTGGACCATAAAAAAACCAACCCCAAGAAAAAGAAGAAAGAAGACAAAGAAGACCCCTCTACTTTAGAACAAACATCAACAAAATCAATTAATGAATTACTTGTTCCAGCTAAAGACTTCATAGAAACTAACCAAGACAAATTTCCACTTAATTTTCAACAACTCACATCATTTATAGAAAACTCTTATGGTGCCCGAGATCCAATAATCATTGCTAAAGACCATACCAAAGACATTGTTGGTTTAATTTTAATGATGAAAGAAACATATCCATACCTCACTGCAAGATCAATAAAAAGCAGGTTGACTAGAATAACCAAAAAGCTTAAAGAGCTACACAGCAAGTTGAAAATAGTGAGACAGATACCAGCATGGAGAACTCAATCAATAACACTAATTAAATTATTACATTGTCAATGATTTTTTATCCAAGACATGGAAGTATACAACATTTGAAGAATTTAAAGGAGGATGCTCATTTACAAGAAGACACAGAACCACCTTCATCTGATTAATTTTTAAACAACTTATTACAAGCATGTTGGTACTTCAATGGAATGTAAATGGATTTCATACTAGATATGAAAGAATACAATTACTATGCCAGCAATATCTCCCAGAGGTGATATGTATACAGGAAACTAATTTCAAACTCAACAATAAAGGAAAAATGAAAGGTTTCAAATGCTTCAATAAAAACAGAACAAATTGTCATCATGCCTCTGGTGGAGTGGCTACATTTGTCAAAGAAAACTTCTCTGCCACCGAATTACACATCAGCTCTGATTTGGAGGTAGTTGCTATTCAAATATCATTCCCAATTAATATTTGCATCTGTAATATTTATATTCCTAATAGTTATGCATTTGAATCCATAGAGATATATAATATTATAAAACAACTCCCCAAACCGTTCTTATTGTTGGGTGATTTTAACTCCCATAATAAATTATGGGGATCCTGTTTTAATGACTCAAGAGGGATGAAGATAGAAACAGTTATTGAGGATACAAACATGATCTTGTTAAATAATGGTCAACCTACCCATATAAATATAAGTAGTGGTAACTTTAGTACTATTGACCTCACTCTAAGCTCCACTAATCTGGCTCACAAATGCAGCTGGTGGGTGGAAGAAACTCCTCATGATAGTGACCACTTTCCAGTATTCACAAAAGTTGATTTTCCATTTGATGTGGATAGTAACACTTACGGAATCCAAAAATGGAAATTTAGCCAAGCTAATTGGAAGAAATATAGTGACATAATCAATACATCCCTTCATGATTTTGACTTCAATAATCTCATGAATGAGAATGTGGATTCCATAGTTACCAACTTCTCAGATATAATTAAACAAGCAGCAAATGAAGCAATAGGAACTTATACACCATCTTTGAAGACTAAATTTGTTCCATGGTGGAATGAGAAGTGTAAAGAAGCTATTAAAATATCCAATCATGCTTACAACCGGTACAAAAAACATAAAACTGACGATAACAAAATTGAATACAAACGAACAAGAGCTCTCACCAGAAGAATCCTTAAAGAGAGTAAAAGCAACTCCTGGAAAAATTTTGTGTCGTCTATTAGCTCGAACAATAGTATAAGAGAATCATGGAAGAAAATAAATGCAATTCAAGGACACCAAAGAAATAGCCAGATACATTTTATTCAAGACGGAAATAAAATCATTGCACAATCTGCAGATATTGCCAACGTACTAGCTGATACTTTTGTCAGAAATTCTAGCTCTCAGAACTTCTCCGATGTCTTTCAAGAATATAAAAATGAAGAAGAAAAAGAAGAACTTCCTGATGATTATGATGACAAATGCTCACCCCTTCAACTAAATAATCCCATAACCATGGAAGAACTTCTTACGACCATTGAATCCACCAATAATTCCTCTCCTGGTCCGGACAATATTCCGAATATCCTCATCAAAAATCTCCCCACACTTGGAAAGGAAGTTTTACTAGATGTATATAACTATATTTGGACGAAAAGAGTATTTCCCAAGATCTGGAAGATGGCCATAGTAGTACCTGTTGCTAAACCTGGTAAAGACCCATCCAAATCTGATAACTACCGTCCTATATCACTTACATGTAACATGTGCAAAATACTCGAGAAAATTATCAACAAACGTCTCAGATGGTTCCTTGATACTCAGAAAATCATAAATGATAATCAATTCGGCTTTCGATCTGGACACTCCACTATGTCACATCTAATTAGTGTTGATAGTCAAATTCAGGAGGCATTTATGAACAATCAACACGTAATTGCTGTTAGCCTGGATATAGAGAAAGCGTACGACATGGTATGGAAACGACGGATCTTGAAGACTTTGCAGATAATAGGAATAAAAGGAAATATGTATGATTTTATTAAAAACTTTTCTCTTGATCGCAAATTACAAGTTAGGATCAATGGGCAACTTTCAGATATTAAACAGATTGAAAATGGTGTACCTCAAGGATCCGTTCTAAGCGTGACTCTTTTCCTACTATCAATTAATGATATAGACAAGGGGGTTCAACCACCAGTTATTATAAGAAAATATGCGGATGACATTACTGTACTATGCAAAGGAAAATCTGTCCCATCTACTCAAAAGACCATGCAAAAAGCACTAAACACAATTTTTGAATGGTCTTTGAGCACAGGGTTTAAATTTTCTGCCAAGAAAACAGAATGCATGTTTTTCTCAAAGAGAATTGATACAGTATCTCCTAAACTCCAGCTTGGAACTCAACCCCTTCGCTTTGTCAACAAAATGAAAATTCTTGGACTACAATTTGACCCAAAATTAACTTGGAAGATCCACATACAAGAACTAATAATGGAATGCAAGAAGAGACTTAACGTTATTAAATGCCTCTCCAACAACAACTGGGGTGCTGATAAAAACCTCCTGCTATTAACATATAAAGCTATCATTCGATCAAAAATCGATTATGGTTCACTATTATACCAATCTGCTAACAAAAAAGAGCTGAGGAAAATAGAATCAATACACAATAAAGGGCTTAGAATATGCACTGGATGCTTCCACACCACCCCTATAGGAAGTATACTTATTGAAGCACAAGAAACCTCATTAAACCACCGAAGGAAAACTCTCAATCTCAAGTATGCTGCCAAAGCTGCCTCGTCTACTAACCCTATAATACACAATGACATTTTTCCTCAGCTACAGAATATCTATAATAGTCACTTTCGATATAAACCTATGTACAGTAGAATAACCCAGCAACTTAAAGAACTAAACATTAAAAGTATAAGTGCTGAAAAACATAGACAATTCCAAATACCGCCATGGACCATAGAAAAAATGACATTAGAGCTATCACTCACTGATTATAACAATAGCAATTTAACAAAAGAAGATTGGAACACACGATTTAAAGAAGTAATCCAGAAGTATAAAAATTACTCCCATTTTTATATTAGTAACAAAAATAGTGAACAAGATACTGAAGCCATCGTATATACACCCAATGAAAAATTTAGTTTCTTATTACATCACTACTGCAGTTCTAATAGCACTGAAAGTTATGCTTTAATGACAGCACTAAAAATGATATATCAATCGCTGGACTCAAATATAATAGTATTCACAAACTCACTCTCTACAATAAAACTATGCTCCAACAAAACTTCAAACTCTGAAATGGCTATCAAGATTCAAGAACTACACCATCTTATTCAAAGGCTTGGTAAAAAACTTGTTATCTTTTGGATTCCCCCTCTTCTGGATATACCACTGGCTGCACCAGGAAGTCAGATTCCAACATCACTAGTCGACCTCCGGTCAGTAAAAAATGTGCATAACATAGCACACACGACAAATGATATCTGGAAGTACTTGTATGGAAAAATGAAAACCAAGTGGAGCGAAGATTGGAAAATTTATAAGGCTAGTAGTATTCATAAGAAGATAAAAAACTTCTACAACCTGCAAACTTCAAAAAAATTGTGCCGCAAAGATCAAGTTACAATCACCAGAATTAGATCAGAACACACGAGGCTTACTCACCTCTACCTAATAAACCAGAATACTCCCCCAATTTGTAATATATGTAATGAACAAATAACAATAATACATATTATTCAGGAATGTCCTATGTACAATCAATCCCGCCAAACAATCTTACAGAACTTTAATTCTGATGCTTTACTTTATTCAAGCTCCCTACAAGAAAAAATTTTAAAATTTTGCAAATCAATTAATGTCGAACTGTAAAACAAATTGTAATATTGTTTTTAAGCATACGTACTGTGTAAATTATCACATGTAGTAAAATATTTCCAACCCCTGGTGTAATATAAACTGTAATGTCTCACTATTCACTGAACAAAAATGTATAATTGTAAAAAAAAGTAACCATGCTATGTAAACTTACAGAACCTTGTAAACTTAATGTATGTACCTTATTGTAAAATTACAGAATAGTCGCTAATAACCTCGCAGTTGATGCGACTATAAATAAATAAATAAATAAATAAATAAATTGACACGTGTATGTAATGGATATTGTTTTGGCCTATAGCGGCAAATCCTACTATCAACCTCATCTTAATGTATAAGAATGTATGAAATACAATTTCCAAATACTAATCAGAACATCTTCACCTCTTTGATGTTTTCCGCAGATATCATAAGAAAGTACTTTGAATACTCACAATTGATAGTCACAAACAATTGTTTTAACCATCACACAACATGATGGCCTCTATTCGAGGTCAACCGCTAATGCATTTCCCGCGAATTTGCCAAGTTGCACATGTCGCCATCTTCTAGTTTCAATTCTAGCCGCAGATTTCAAACAACGAAAATTTCGTAGCTTTTTATTACCAAAGAAAAGCTGCCATCTATCAATTATAATTTCCACCGCTCCTAATTTTTTTTGGTACCTCACATGTTTAAAGCCGTCCACTGGGACCGGATTAGGAGAGACAACAAAATCGGCTTTTTTACAACTTTAATATGTATGATACCACAATTTCTCTTTAAATTGACACACCTCAGTCATCATTTTCTGGAAAACTCATCTGAAATTGTAGAACATTTAGGATGAAAATGAAAGTTTCAATTAATAGATTAGTTATGCAAAACTTTAAATGAAAATATGTTTCTGGCTTTAATCTCACTGTGGAAAGTATGCAGTGTATTCACGTACATATCAAATCAGCTCTTTAGCCTGACAAAATTCTTCGTAAGCAGTATGCGAGAAAGTAAAATAATAAAAAGCTAATAAACAAAATGATGATGATGGCGTTTGGCAGACATATGCAAATAGCTCGAAAAATATACAATAGTAATTATTGAACACTGTGGTATTGTAACAATTGTTACAACAATAGATTACAAGCAACAAAGACAGATCATGCGCAATTAAAGGTCACAATTTAAAATGAAACATAAATATAAATATAATTAATAATAATAAAATGAAATATGAAATAATAAACAAATTCTAACTTACGTAACTCAAACTTCGTAATACTACCATAATTCTTTTTACGTATTTTGGCGACTTAAATCGCCACATTACACAAAAAATACACATGTTTTCAAAAAATTCAACATTACCTTATTTGAAGATCTGTTTTTGATGAACTCATTTCATTTAGAAAAACAATTGATCCTTCATAATAGCAGTTCATAACTGCAGGTGTAGGAACGCGCCGAAAAAAAGTTTTTTTTTTCAATTTTGGAAAAATAAGGGTTTTTATCCAACATGAGATCTGCATCATTTTCTTAAACGTAATTAACACTTTACAAGAACAAAATGTAATCAAAATCGATAGAACCATTTAAAAAAATTAAAATGTCCCAAGGGCTTCGTGTGAAGTACCCCTCAAAGTTAAAATTTCAAATTCAAGGTGCCACGACATTAGAGAGGCCGGTAGCGGAATATTAGTTTTTTAGAAAATCATCTGAACGGTTTAGTTACTAGCGTTGTTCACAGACGGACAGACGTTTTGCTGTCAATCGATTATTCAGATCAAGGACCCACAAAACATGGATTCTGGCTACACCACGTGTTAGAGGATTGTTTTCTAAACTTAGCAACTGGATTTATCCACTTTTTCGTTGCCATGGTTCTGTAATAAGAGTTTTTCTGCCGAAAATTTGCCGCGCAGCATTTCATAACTTTCTACCGCGGTAGCGGCTAGCGAGAAAGCAAAAATAACTTAAATTTTCTACATTCAAAAACACCTTTTCTGAAAAAGGAGGAATAGAACAGAGAATTTAATATAATTTTTAAAATTGTTATTGTTCACTGTTACAAAAGGCAGTTAATCCAGCAAAAATTGTAGTAAACAAATTGTGCATATTTTGTGCCTGCATCGTGCATATTCGACTTTGTTAGTGCATGCTTGAATTTTAACATTTGGTAGTGCTTGGAAATCCTGTCTCTAGTTATCACGTACAAACCGATGCAAGACAAACTGTACCCACACACTTCCTCATACAGCGTAATGTTTCGAATGAGTGAGTGAGTCGTTTTTCTGGCCGGATCAACTACTTTGGGCAATACTCCATCACGAGTGTAATGCATGTTATAGTTAGGAGGTGGAGAACGAACTGCTTGCGAGTTGCCGGTTTTCCTTTTTCAGGAATCTCTCCCAAAGGGGCCCGCTTTAGCCGGAATACGTTCCAAGTTCCCAACTGGTCCCTCGATATGGGTGATTGTGTAGTGCATTTAAATGGGTGAAAGTAAAGAGAAAGAGACAAGAATGGGGTAAAATGTTCGCAAGCAAGCCGTGGCCTGCTTGTTAGCTTGCGGGCGCATTAAACTAATGGTGCTACTACAGCTACTACGTGTATTTTTCTCGCCAGTAACATTTACGTAAAGTTATAGCTCAACTTCTGACCCTATTAACACTTAAAACCACATCCACATAAAAATTTAATTTGTCATTTTTTTGTAGAGAATACATTAAAAGTGGATTTAAAAAAATGATGTGATGTTCGGGTAGGTATTAGATCTGACAAAGTATATGACTTTCTATTGCAGGAATATCTATGCTGCACAAAATCTTCGAGTGTCCATCGCATCTCTAGGTGAAGGCTGGCATAATTACCATCACGTCTTCCCCTGGGACTACAAGACATCAGAGCTTAGAAACTACCGTGCTAATTATACAACAGCATTTATTGACTTTTTTGCCAAAATAGGATGGGCACATGATCTCAAGACTATTCCGAGTGACATGATTAAAAGAAGAGCGGAACGCACAGGCGATAGCACCCACGAGATTTGGGGTTGGGGAGACACAATCATGTCAAAAGAAATGGAAAATAACACGAGGATTGAATTCAAAAAATTTAAATAAAACCATTCATTATGTATTATATTCGTTCATTTCATCGGTTGATAAACTCAAAACTTTGTACATAAAGAGTTTAAAAATCGGATGTAAAAGGGAAGTCATGAAAAACATATTACGTATACATGAAAAATGAATGCCAAGTATTTGCATTGTAAGATACTAACGTAAATAAAATAATATTCAGTTAACCTTTCAGAAACATATATGTATGTTATGTATATATGTAAAATAAAAATGTACGTGTGTTCGGACAGGCCGGGATGACGGACGCTGAATAAATAGAGAGCTAATATAATTGATAATAAACAAATTAATGAAAAATAACAGTAACAATTAATTATGTACAGTAATTTTAGCGTATAAATATATGTTAGGTATTATACTTTTTGGACGTATAATGATTTTCGGATGTATATAACTTTCGAGGACGGAGGTGTCCCCAAATTACATAATTTCTCTTTATGTTCGTCGACAACAATGAGTAAGAATTTGAAGTTCATTACTAATATACCATATTCTGCATTAAGAAAATGTTTCATTTAAAAGAATTAAAGGATTTATTTTTACTATTAGAATTACCCTGTGTTGGCCAGGTATTTACTTATTACAAGCATGTATTACCAAATCAAAGGAAAGAGTGTTAGCCGTAGTGTGTCCCCGTCCTGCTCTGTATCGCCTTGACCCTTCTAACGGGTTGGGCTCTCCCCTTTCCCTCCTCACCCTCTATTGCCCCGGCGCGCTCCTCCCCGCCCTGCTCCACCCTTCCCGATACCTCCGCCTATCACCGCCATGTCCCGCTCCACCCCGACACTTTGCAACGGGCATCTAAAAAAATATGCTTTTAGCATACTCCTGATAAACTTCTAGAAACAATTTTTTAAGTATATGAAAGTGTATTTGCGTCCAGCCCAACAATTTTAAGATTGAGGTCATCTTTTCCCACTGCAAATAAAATTTTGCCCCGGCCACATTCGGGGAAAATATACGAGCACGATTCAAATATACAATAACATAAAACTGTTCCGACAGTACGTATAATAGAAGTGAAATTAGAAGAGATTTAGACGGAAATTAACATTTGGGTTGAAGCTTGTAGCAAAAAGTGATTTTTTAACGTATGTCCCGCCAGTTCATCAGTCTGTTGACAACTCTGAATTACACACCAGAGTTCATCAAAATATTCCATTGATCTGGGAGAATTCGAGGCTCAAGTAATTGTTTAGATCTTTTGTTTTCATAGGCTATTTCCTGTCAAGCCCTTAAGGTACAAATCGTTATATTAAGACCCCAAATTTAAAAATAAATTGTTGCTGAAGGATACTAATTGAAAATGTTTAAACTACTACCACTACCACTACTACTATGGGTGTTAATAGTTTTTACACAAACTGATTACTTTGATTATATTGAACCATAGACACCTCCAAAATATACAATTTTTTACAATAGTTAAAAACAGTTTTGAGGTTCAACACAACTAAAAAAAATGTCAACCCATATGACCATGTACACAATATTAAAAATTTGATTTACTCTTCACCAACAGCATACTTTTTAAACATCCATTGCCACATTGTTGCGCAAATTTCAAAAAAAGTTTTGCGAATTTCTTGAAAAAAAATAGTAATAACTATAATTTTATATTATAAAATCCAATTTTTGTTCTATATATTAATCCTGTGTAATCCTATTTGCTTTATAATTGTCCTAAATGTAAAGAATAACATTATTTTTGTTTGAGCTAAGAGAGCCTGTTTTTTTTACATTTTATTACATTTTATGTATTTAAAATAATGCATTTTCGTTATTTATTTTCTATATTTCAGGATCCTAAAATAGGTTACCAAACAATTTTACTTCCCCGTATACGTACGTATATACATAGAATAGGGAAGGTTATGTAATACTGCGCGAAAAAATGGCGGATTTTCGACACAAATGTATTCATTGCCGGGCCCTGATAACGATAAAGTAGATAAATCTAGTTGCTAAATTACGAAAAAAATCTCCTAACACGTTGTGCAGCCAGAAATTCTAGTTTTTGGTTCCTTGATACCGAAAAGCCAATTGAAAGCAAAACGTCTGTCCGTCTTCCGTCTGTCTGTGGACAACGCTAGCGACTCGCTCTGCCGATTTTCTCCTAAATTGATATTACCCGATCAATCAGATTGATCTCGTTGCCCCTTGAATTTGAAACCGATATTTTAATTTTTGGGGTTACTTTACATGAAGCCCATGGAACATTTTCAAAATTTTCAAAAAAATGGCGCCTACAATTTTGACACAATTTTGTTTTTTGATTGTCAGAAGGTAATTTAAGAGAATGGCGCAAGTCCCATGTTGGTTGAAAACTCTGATTTTTCGAAAATTGAAACAATTCAATTTTTTTCGACATCTTGTGACAATTACAATTACGAAGATAGAGAAATAAATAAATATAGTTAATAAAATAAGTTCCAAAGTCCTCTAAATAAAATTAGTTCTCCAAAGTGAATTTCTCCTTTCATGAAGGTCAGTCAATTTTTTTTTGTTTTTGGAGAAATTTCGCAAATGCATTTTATTAAAAGATATCTCATTTGTTTTAATATGCATTACCAGCAATTTGCAAACACTGTTGTATTTGTAAGTTAATGTGCTTCAAATGACTTTAAGTGAAGTGTTTCGGAAACAAAAATTATCTGTGGAAAAGAGCTACAAATTTCTCAGTTTTAGTGGCGCTTAAGCAGCATTTTATTAAAAACGAGTTCGAATTTTTTAAAGAAACTTGCCTTATAGGTCAAGGTTTTACTTTTCTTTAATATTTCAAAATTAATTTTTTCGTTCTAACATTAGGAAGCCGAAAAATTAAGAAAATGTCAAAAAATGTACTTTGGGTGGCGAAAGATGGCAGCTGGCACGGGCAATTCCGAATATCTAACGCATATCCAAGGAAATAGAAAACTTATAAGGGAACGTCTGTGCCATTCTGTAGCACCACTAGTTTTATTATAGATCATAGCTTTACATTTTATAAATTATGCCAATTGTAATGGGTCCGAAATGATATGATTTGCACAGATCTGAAAATAATTGAGTTTGAGAGTGGTTTTATTATTAAGGTTTGAGAGTTCACATTTATATTTTGCTAGGTCGTGACCTTCAGTCAACTTTTTCTAACCTTCAACCAGTATTTGATGTACGTAAACTATTATTACTTTTACTGGATCAGTTTTTATTTCAAATATTCAAATTATTTGTGAACTCATATTGACCACTTGCGAGTATTCGTGAATGAGGAATATTTAGGAGTTTTATTTTCTTATTTCTCGGGACAGAAAAGCTCACAGCCCGTACGACATAGCTTCCGAAATAATAAAACCTGGAGGAGAAGGTCTTATACCATATTAAGTGCGATTATTTAATACTTCCCCAAATATCACACGTATTCCTGAAGACTGTGAAGCTGTTATCGTGGTACTTATATTTAAGGGAGGGACCAAGATGCAAGTGGAGAACGATAGACATGTTAGTCTTGCATCCCTTGTATGTAAAATTATAGAGCACTTAGTGATGGAATATGTTCTTCTAAAATGGAAAAAGGAGAGTTATTGCATTCATAATCAGCGCGGATTCAGGATGCAAGCACGTAACATTTGCACCTCGAATAGTTTTTGAACGGTTTAAGTTTTTGCAATGCAAGTTTCAGAGAAGATCATGAGGGAATATGACTAATTCATGTACTTGTGTCCATTTTCTCACTCGTATTTAACGAGTTATTGAGGTAACTTTATGTTCTAATGTAACTGAATATATTTTATTATCATCATGACGAGCGTAAAAAAACAATCCAATGATATACATATTGTAATATGTTAGATAAATATTTTGAGTAATTTGGTTTTCTTGTGCTCAACTTTCCTTGCCCGACCGCGCGTTAGCATGGAGAGCGCTGCGAAGCGGACTGTTACATTCAAAATATCCATTAAACACGTGTCGCAAAAATATCAAAATTACTCAAAAAATACTTATCTAACATATGACAATATTTATATTATTTAATTCGTCTTTTTACGCATGTCATGGTAGGCTAAAAAATATGTATAATTCCTTTTGAAAAAAAAAATAATAAAACGAAACAATTTACCCAAAAAATATGCGTAGTTCCGTTTGAAAACTAGTGGTGTTACACAATGGCACAGACTTTCCCCTATTAGCTTTTTAAATAACCTTGGGTCTTCGCTAGCTATTTGGAATTGCCACATACTCTTTCTTGCCAGCTGCCATCTATCACCAAAATTAAAAAGATTTTTTAAATCATTTTCTTAATTATTCGGTTTCCTATTGGTAGAACGGAAATATTAATTTTAGAATATTAAAGAACACAAAAACCTAGTCATAAATGTCAATTTTCTTTTAAAAATTATGTGCTGTTTTAAACAAAATTGCATTTTAGCGCTACTAAAAATGCGAAATTTGAAGCTTGTTTTCACAGAAAATTTTTGAGTTTTCAAAATACATTACTTGAAGTTATTTAAAGCACATACTCTCAAAAATATAGTAATCTTTACAAATTACAGATAATGTGTGTATTAAAGATGTGAGGAATCATTCAAAATACACCTTAATAAGTGTATTTTACTCTATTCTTAAAGAAATTTAAAGAAAAAATTTTGAACCATTTTTGAGAAAAGTTTGAAAATGTCCGGGGAGTTCCACGTAAAGTGCCCTCAAATTTTACAGAATCTTTCTCAAAATCTCAAAGCTTCGATTAGAACCAAATCGACCGGGGAATATCCACTTTAGAAGAAATCGTACGTATGGTTTAGGCGCTAGCAGTGTTCACAGACGGAAGGACGGACGGACGGACAGACAGACGGAAGGACAGACGGACGTTGTCTTTTCAATTGCTTTTTCGGTATCAAGGACCTACAAAATAGGGTTTCTGGCTACACCACGTGTTAGGGATTTTTTTCTTAATTTAGCAACTGGTTTTATCCACTTTTTCGTTATCATGGCCTGGCAATGAATTTTTTCCGGTGAAAATAGGCCATTTTTTCGCGCAGCATTACATAACTTTCCCTGTATTACTTATATCACTCCGTGTATACGTACGTATACGGGAAAGTAAAAAAAAACAATTTACCCAAATATTTCGTAAAATCTAAGTGATAAAATAGAAATGAATACGTCTTTCAATCAGCTCCATTCCCTCATGCACTTCACTCCTTCCAGTGCCCTCTACCAGAGGGCGCCGCTCCCCGGCCGACTGACGCCACCTAGCGGCTCGGGCGGAAACTCCTTCTTTGCGTCCGGCAGCGCGCGATCTTGAAATTGGCGCTCATGGGAAAAAATAATAATATTAATAAAAAACTAGTGCGCCAAAATTCTTAATCTATTCCGTAATACTGCAACGCCATGGCGAGCCCAACTAGGCAGGAAAATAATCGAGTTCGATTACTGGCGGCGGATAATTAAAAAAAAAAAATTCCATAGACCACATTCCTGTAGGGTAATGTCAAACCACAAACTGCTGCGGCAAAGCCCTGCTTTCCTTTATAGTAACGTACGTTTTACATGTTCAGGCCAGACAGATATCTTGAGCCGCCGCTTATTGAAAATGTCTGAATTGTGCTTAAATACAGTAGGGCCAAATACTTTAAAAACAGCACAATTTAAATACTTCGACAAAATACTTTTTAAACTAATGGTGCTACAGAATGGCACAGACATTCCGGTATTAGTTTTCTATTTCCTTTGATCTCGGCTAGTTATTCGTACTTGACTCTTGCGAGCTGCCATCTATCGCCGCCCACACTACATTTTTTCGACATTTTTTATTTTTTCGGTTTCCTAATGGTAGAACGGAAATATTAATTTTAGAATATTAAAGAAGGTGCGAATATTAAACCGCGTCTTAAATTAAGTAAATTGTGACTACTAAAAATGCAAAATCTGAAGCTCATTTTCACAAAAAATATTTGAGGTTCCGAAAAACTTCATTTGAAGTTGTTTTAACAATATACACTAAAAAATTACATTTGTGTAACATTTGGCAAAACAAAAGAATAAAGCGATACGGCGTTTATGTCACCTCATGAAGTAGATGGGTAAGGCATAGGTACAAGGCACTACCCTTACCAAAAGTTTAAAGAAAAAATCGGACTCGTTTTTGAGAAAATCTTTTTTTCGTAATTTTTTAAAATTGTATATTGCACGCAATATTGCGCAAAAATTACTAAAATTCTCAAAAAAATGTACATGACCTTAAAGAAAAACACTACACTATGAATTTTATTTGAAGGAAAAATCTCTTTCTTCAATTTTGCAGTTGGAGGAAGATGCCGAAAAAATTCAAAATTTCAATTTTCGAGTTAACCATATTTAGAGTTAACCGTAAAAATCGGACTATGCCACCTCAATAAGTGTATTTTACTCTATTCTCACAAGAAGTTTAAAGAAAAAATTTGGAGAAGTTCTTGACAAAATTTTGAAAATGCCCCGGGGGACTTCATGCAAAGTACAAAGTCGGAAGAATTTTTTTCAAAATCTTAGAGCTTCGACATAGGCCAAATGGGAACGGGGTTTCTTCAATTTGGAAAAATTCCATTCGTCCAATTTCGAAAAAAAGCAAAACGTCCGTCCGTCCGTCCGTCCATGTAAATGTATGAGAATAACACTAGCGCCTATACTATGCGTACGATTTTTTTTCAAATTGAAGAAACTTCTGTCCATATGGCCTGACTCCAAACTCTGAGATTTTGAAAAACACTTAATATTTGGGTTACATTACATAAAACCCCCGGAAATTTGAAATTTTCTCTAAAAACGGCTCCAAATGTTTTTAAAAATTAAAGAAACTTCTGTCCATCTGGCCTGAATTGATAGTTCTAAATGTACTTTATGAGATGACATAAACGCCATATTGCTCTATTCTTTCGTTTTTTCAAAAATTACAAAAATGTATTTTTTTACATGTCTCGTTAATATTTACATTAGCGGTGAATTGTTCACATTAATATATTAATGATTACATGTGCATTAAATAATTCAAGTAAAGTTTCTCGAAAACAAACGTTTTCTGTGAAAAGTAGTTCAAAATTCCGCATTTTCAGAAACGCTCAAACGCCATTTTCACAAACATTGCCCTCTTCGTTATGACATGAAGTTAATTTTGGGGTATTTATTTGTTTGTTTTTTTAAATGTAAGAAATGTAATTGTTTTGAAATATCTCCCACACCGTTAATACGCACATTTCTAGCGATTTGTAATCACAATTGTATTTGTGAGGTGATGTTCATTCAAATGACTTCTAGTGATGTTTCTCGACAACAAAATTTCTGTAGTTAAAATTTCGCATTTAAGGTAGCGTTTAAAAAGCCGGGTTTTGAAAAACGGCTCCAAAATTTTCACAGTAAATTACCATTCAGGACGAGGTTTTACTGTTCTTTAATATTCTTAAAATAATATTTCCGTTCTATTATTAGGAAACCGAAAAATTAATAAGATGTCAAACAAATGAACTTTGGGCGGCGATACATGGCAACTGGCAAGAATATGTGGCAAGTCTGAATAACTAGCCGAGACCAAAAGAAATAGAAAGGTAATACGGGAAAGTCTGTGCCATATTGTTCCACCACTAGTTTCTGTTTATTGGACACAATAAATGTGTTACGGTACGCCATAAACGTGATAACGGTATAAGTTATATAATAAATATTATTATTTATTGAGAAACTGAGTTTGTCTCTTGCTTGCTCAGGAAAATCTCTGCGGTTAAAAATGATTTTACAAAAAATGCAATCCAACGTTTCTCCAACTTCACTCTTTTAACTATCCCGTATACGTACGCATACACCGAGTGATCTACGTAGTATAGGGAAAGTTATGTGATCCTGCGCGAAAAAATGGCTAATTTTCGGCGGAAAAAAAATTCATTGCAAGGCCGTGATAACGAACTAGTGGTGCTACAGAAAGGCACAGACTTTCCCGTATTAGTTTTCTATTTCCTTGGGTCTTCGCCAGCAATTCGGAATTGCCACATACTCTTCTTGCCAGCTACCATCTATCACCGCCAAAAGTACATTTTTTTACACATTTTTTGTGTGCACATATTGCACACAATATTGCGCGAAAACTACTAAAAATTTCGGAACAATGTACATGACCTTAAACAAAGAACTCACTTTGGAGAGCATATTTTATTTGAAGGAAAAATCTCTAAACAATACGTACGATTTCTTCCAAAAAGGATATTCCCCGATCGATCTGGTTCTAGTCGAAGCTTTGAGATTTTGAAAAAGATTCTTTAAAATTTGGGGGTACATTACATAAAGCCCCGGACATTTTCAAAATTTTCTCAAAAACGGATCCAAATATTTTCTTTTAATTTTTTGTATGAATAGAGTAAATTACACTTATTAACTAAGCATAGGTTCCATTTTCACGGATAACTCTGAATTTTTGAATATTGTGATAGTTTGAATTTTTGAATATTTTGATAGTTTGAATTTTTTTCGGAGTCTTTCTCCAATTACAAAATTGAATATAGAGATTTTTTCTCCAAAAAAAAGTTGTTTTGCATATTGAGTTCTTTCATAAAGGTCATGTAAATGTTTTTCAAAATTTTAGTAGTTTTCGTGCAATATTGCGTGTAATATGTGATAATTTAAAAAATCACAAGAACAAAATTATCCCAAAAAGTGCTCCAAATTTTTTCTTTAAACTTTTGGTAGGGATAGTGGTAAATGTATTCTATCAAATGACATAAAAGATGTCATCTATCACCGCCATTTTCTTGTCATTTTTTTATTGTCATTTTTTTGTCATTTTCTTATTATTTCGGTTTCCTATTAGTAGAACGGAAATATTAATTTTAGAATATTAAAGAACACAAAAACCTAGTCATAAATGGAAATTTTCTTTAAAAATTAAGTGCCGATTAAGAGAAAATGGCATTTTAGCACTACTAAAAGTGCGAAATTTGAAGCTCATTTTCACAGAAAATTTTTGAGTTTTCAAAATACTTTAATTGAAGTTATTTGAAGCACTTACACTCACAAATATAATAATGTTTACCTCTTGCTGGTAATGTGCTGGTAATGATGTGAGAGATCTTTCAAAAAAACTACAATTATGTAATTTTTGAAAACACAAAAAAACTCAAAATAAACTTTACACTATACTAAAGAGTGAAATCAGCACTATCCGTTACAAAAGTTTGAAGAAAAAATTTGCAGCCATATACGAGAAAATGGCGTTTGAGCATTTCTAAAAATGCCGAAATTAGAGCTACTTTTCACAGAAAACGGTTGTGTTTTCGAGATACTTTACTTGACATTATTTACAGCATATATACTCGTAAATATAATAATATGCAAAAATCGCCGATAATGTAAATATTATTGAAGTGAGAGACAAGTAAAACATTTACATTTTTGTAATTATTGAAAAAAAAAACAATAGACCAGTATGGCTTTTATGTCGT
The DNA here is from genome assembly GCA_031308135.1 of Acheta domesticus. NCBI lineage: Eukaryota > Metazoa > Arthropoda > Insecta > Orthoptera > Gryllidae > Acheta > Acheta domesticus. Next base: position 126,371,684 of record JAHLJT010009436.1, on the reverse strand, counting down.
CGAGTATAATTACCACTATCCCTAACAACAGTTTAAGAGAAAAAAGTTAAGGCCGTTTTTGAGAAAATCATATTTTTCTAATTTTTTTAAAATATCACATATTACACGGAATATTGCACGTAAAACTACTAAAATTTTCAAAAAAATGTACATGACGTTAATGATAGAACTCACTTTGGAGAACAAATATTATGTGAAGAAAAAATCTCTATCTTCAGTATTGTAGTTGGAGAAAGAGCCCGAAAAAAAATGCAAACTTTCACAATTTTCGAAAATTCACAGTTATCGTGAAAATCGGACCTATGTCATGTTAATTAATGTATTTTACTCTATTCATACAAGAAATTTAAAGAAAAAATTTGGGGCCGTTTTTGAGAAAATTTTGAAAATCCCCGAGGGGCTTCATATAAAGTACCCCCAACTTTTGAAGAATCTTTTTCAAAATCTCAAAGATTTGACTAGAAGCAGATCGACCGGGGAATATCCAGTTTGGAAGAAATCGTATGTATGGTTTAGGCGCTAGCAGACGATCTGACTGACAGACAGACGGACGGACGACGGACGTACGTTTTCCTTTTAATTGGTTTTTCGGTATTAAGGACCCACAAAAGAGAGTTTCTGGCTACAGCACGTGTTAGGGGATTTTTTTTCTTAATTTAGCAACTTGTTTTATCCACTTATTTGTATTCACGGCCCGACAATTTTTTTTCACCGAAAATTGGCCATTTTTTCGCGCAGCATTCCATAACTTTCCCTATACTACGTATATCACTCCGTGAATACGTACGTAAACGGGAAAGAAAAAATGGCCAATTTTCTTTGCCAAAAATTCATTGCCGGGTCGTGAAAACAAAACAGTGGATTGAACAAATTGCTAAATTAAGAGAAAAAATCCCCTAACACGTGGTTTTCCCAGAAACCCTCTTTTGTGTGTCCTTGATACCGAAAAACCAATTGAAAGGAAAACGTCCGTCTGTCTGTCTGTGAACACTGCTAGCGCGTAAACCATACGTACGATTTCTTCCAAAATGGATATTCCGTGGTCGATCTGATTCTAGTCGAAGCTTTGAGATTTTAAAAAAATTCTTCAAAATTTGGGGGTACTTTCTATGAATCCCCCAGGGGATTTTAAAAATTATCTCAAAAACGGGTCCAAATGTTTTCTTTAAATGTCTTGTGAGAATAGAGTAAAATAGAGTTATTAACATGGCATAGGTCCGGTTTTCACGGATAACTCTAAATTTTCCAAAATTTTGAAAGTTTTAATTTTTTTCGGCGTCTTTCTCCAGCTACAAAATTGAAGATAGAGATTTTTTCTTCAAATAAAATTTGTTCAAATATTGACTTCTTTCATGAAGGTCATGCAAATGTTTTTAAAAATTTTAGACGTTTTCGTGCAATATTGCGTGCAATATGTGATATTTTAAAAAATTACAAAAACAAGATTTTCTCAAAAACGCTCCAATTTTTTCTTTAAACTTTTGGTAGGGATAGTGGTAAATGTACTATATCAGATGACATAAAAGCCATATTGCTCTGTAGGTTGGTTTTTTCAAAAATTACAAGAACGGTAAATTTTTTCACGTTTTTCACGTCGACAATATTTACATTATCAGCGATTTTTTCACATTATTATATTTACGAGTACATGTGCTTTAAATAATGTCAAGTAAAGTTTCTCGAAAACACTACGGTTTTTTGTGAAAAGTAGCTCAAATTTTGGCATTTTGAGAAATGCTGAAAGGCCATTTTCTCATATATGGCTGCAACTTTTTTCTTGAAACTTTTGTAACAGATAGTGATAATTACACTCTTTAATATGACGTAAAGTTTATTTTGAGTTATGTTTTCTTTTCCAAAGAACAAAATTCAACAATTTATTTAACTTTAAATTAAACAATTAATCTGATGGTCATGACCCTTTTTGAAATAAATTGTCTCTTTTATACTGCAGTATTTTTTACCGTTTATGCATGCCAACGCTCCGTGGTCGCTTCTCACTTGGCCGTTGTTAATTCCAATTTCCGCTTCTTTCTTCGTTCTTGCGCCGCTGCTGACACGTCCAGTCCACACTGCCTAAACTATTTGTTAGTTCTTATCCGACGCTCCCCGGTTCCTAGTCTCTTCCACTGGTTATGTAAACTATTGAAGTCCAACTGCAATGTCCGAAAATCGGAACAAGTCCGCCGCGAAATCACTTCTGGTAAATTATTTTCAAAGTCCGGAAACAAACTATCACTTCTCGCACAAGAAAACTATACAAGTCTCACTTTCCCACTATATTGTCTACAACGATCTTTACGGTACGGCACCCAGAGAGAGAATGTTCGATCTACACTCCACGACACCCAGAGACGGAATGTTCTGTTTAATGCATTTTTAAACCCTTTATTGCTCGGTAGGCGTCCATCCTTCTATTATTTCAAAACACGGCGGCAACATTAGACTATCTGATCTTTAATAGCCAACCCGTGCGTCTCTTACAAATCCGAGTAGCCGCGACCTCAGACAGTCATTCGTTTTTGCACCAACTACATCTTATGTTCTTCAGCCATCTAGCCGGCGTCCTGACGTCATCAAAGCCCGTGAATAGTTTGTTGACCTTGCCAACCTCTGCGCTGACGTTGCTAAGGCCACATATACCGCCATATTGTATACCCATTTATAGCTAACATCATTAAATAAAATCTATCATATTCTGGTATATCACAATAGGAAACCGAAAAATTAAGAAAATGACAAAAAAATGTGGTTTTGGCGGTGATAGATAGTAGCTGGCAAGAAAGAGTATGTGGCAATTCCGAATAGCTAGCGAAGACCCAAAAAACAGAAAACTAATACGGGAAAGTCAGTGCCATTCTGTAGCACCACTAGTTTCCTTTCATAAGTGCTGTTGCAAGTTCCAAAAACTTCGTGCGCGACGTGGATTAAACAACAGTGTTATTTGTGCTTTATAAAACTCTGGGGTAAATATATATGATAAAGACGTATGATATTAGTATGTCAGAGATACATAAACTTTTTGACTTTTAAATATTAGTTTTGCATATATTACTTGAACCAATAAGTTAATATTTCAATAAGTCATCCCATAAAAGCCTTGAAAATTTGTAAAGTGAAAAATTTCGACGTATTTGAATTTGGCGCGTAAATTTGCCCCCAACATGGCAGCCAGCGCAAGCTTCAATTTGGAACTGGGAAGGACGGCCATTATCACAGGATTGTGGGGCCTTGACTGAAATATTGTATAGATTTTTTTCAAAATAATTCCACAAATTTTTGGATATGTTTTTATTGTGTAAATAAAATGGTGTTTACAAAGTCAGTTCCACAGAAATTCAGCGTTTTTATTACTTTATTTCAAAAGCATGAAAGCAGTGTTGCCACGTGCGGACGATCAGACCCCGCCACACTAATTCCATTTCCAGCTAAAAACCGGCTAGATGTCGTTCAAAAATTCACGCCAATATCCCGTGAATTTCAAACAATTTTCCGCTAAAGACGCGAATAATAATGGTACATAAAGAAACATATTACAACAAAACTTTTAATATCAAATAGGGAAATAATTCAAAAATATTTGTATATGTAACATTTTATTCAATTTTAATAATTTGCTTTAAATTTGTGCAAATGTAGCATATAAAATATTGTATAACCATACATTATGTTATAAAATTATATAAATGAACGTAGATTAAAATTATATAAACTTTTTAGTTTCAACGAAAGTTAAAATTTGAGTTTATTCAACACTTTAATTGATAAGCTTTTGTTCATACAAAATCTAACAAAACGGTTAAATCATCGTGATTTTCTGAATCTGACTTATATTTTTCATTCGCATTTACTTGTTGCAGAAGCTTTTCTGGGAACCTATAATTATGGCAAAATTTTCCAACTCTTCTTAAACCGAAATGAATTGTCAATTGATTAAATCAAATTTCAATCCACTTGAAACTTTACTTCGTCGCCAGATGCCCGACATAACATACACAGATTTTTGTTACATTGTTACAGCATGAAAGCTAAGAATATAACTTCAAACAAAAAATAAACACATATACAATTAAAAAGGAAAATTGCTTATGAAAATAAATAACTTGTTCAGTTTTAATTTTTTTTAATTTATCAAGCATAAAATCTTCAATTTATAAATCCGCCGATATTCCGCGACTGTCAAAAAAATCCGCTGTTTTCCCGCTGCCTGCAAAGGACAAATTTTTCCCGCGAAGTACTTCGAAAAACCGCTACATTTAGCGGGAATCCCGCCAACCTGGCAACGCTGAATGAAAGACACAGTTTTCATGATTACCACCGTGTTCCTCATCATTTTCTCTACAAGATTTTTTTGTTGTTGCAACAACACGATTTGGCACAAGATTCTTCCGAGGGAATAACACAGTGCACAAGATTCTTCCGTAAGGGTCAATCCATTTTAAGTGGTCCAGAATTTAAGAAATTGGTCGCTCGACCATCTCGAAAAAATTTCATATTTTGTACATAAATTTCTCATGTTTTGGGTGTTCAAAACCATCTTTAACTTTTTTTTATTGTACCTGGTTTACAAATGGCGGCCATTTTTGTTTCGCGCCGTGCGCCATTTTTCGCCTTCGCAGACATTTACTCTTTCCTAAATTGCTCAGCTCTCGGTTACTTCTAGCATTCTAGAATAAAAAGCATTCGATTCAGCATACTTCTGGCCTGCAAATCGAAATATTATTTACATATTGTATATGTTTTTATTTGGGAAATATTTGCAACCAAATCTATGGAACGCGAATGAACGAAATTCGATTTTCAGAGAGTAATTTTTCAAAGAAGGAATAGAATCTAAGCCTTAATTTTTTCTGTGCTTTTACACTCAACAGTACAGTTACTTTTTGTAAAATATCAATGGTATGTAACGTACCCCTTGAAAATTACATCCTCTTGAAAATTGGAATTTTGGATTTTTTCTCAATTTTGAACTGTAATATCTCTGTTGGGGGACCAGATAAAAATCTGAAAATTGCACACATGCTAGAACGTTATCATACCAAACTTCAGTAAAAATTACAACTTTTAGATTTAACTCGAAGTATTTTTTAAAAAAGTGAAAACTTACGAAAAAAAGGCTTCATTTCCCCATTGAGGATACTTTGTGCCAAGTAGTAATCACATTATTTTGAAGCTATTTTGAACTAAAATCTACATTGATTAAAATAATTAATTATACTTAATAATTAATATCCATAAAAGTGACCTAATATATAAGTTGCAATATTACGTATACTTTACTCTAAAACAAACTTACAATTTGACATCTACGTCCGTAATTGAAAAATGGTTATCTTGATTTTGAAATCTGAACCGCTTAAAACAAAAATTATTTATAAAATACAACAAATAAATAAATTCAGCGTTTTGTTTACGTTTTTCGCGTTTAAATTTGCAATTCTATTTATTATTTCTGAAGGTTTCTGCAGAAATACGGACAGGTCGCATCGTATTTCTTAGTGAAAATAACGTGACTGAATTAACAGAAAATGCAAGAGAATCTGCGGACATTAGACCAGTGCAGTTTAGGAAAGCAAAGTCGAAGCTACTGCCAAACTTGACTCTGCACCTCTGATTATTTCTTAGAATATCAACAACAGAAGATTCATGTATCTGACAGAACCAACGCGGTGGGCCGGGATTTTACGCACTTTCTAGATCACACAGGCTTTTGAATCGTTTTCTATGAGTTTGTGGCTTGAGGGTTGTCTTCCCTTTACGTCAAAACGTGTTAATCTGTGTTTTTGTGCACAATTATGGGACCGTTTATGAAAATGGAGATGTGATTGCTGTATAGGTGATATTACTAATGAAGTTGGCCATAAACCTTTATAATATTTTTCCTAAGGACATTTCGTCAATTGAAGACTTTGATGTAGAGGAGAATGTTTTTTCATTAAGGAATAATTGTGATATCACATCTCTCTGTAAGTATCAAGAGATAAAATTTGATCTCTTTGGCCAATCTTTTTTAAATCCGTTACAAAAATCATAAAAAGTCTTTATCAAAAGCTTTGAGAGAAATAACTTTGACTCGCACAACGTTTGCACAACTAACAAGAAAAAAAATATTTTTCGGACAATCGTATACCAGGAAAATGATTGTGTCCATCATGTTATTCTAAAATTCAGTTGCGATCATTGCATGTAAGGAGTACTGTGCGACTGTTCGCATCTCTGCAGAAACCTTCAGAAATAATAAATAGAATGGCAAATTTAAACGCAAAAACATAAACAAAACGCTGAATTTACTTATTTGTTGTATTTTATAAATAATTTTTGTTTTAAGCGGTTCAGATTTCAAAATCAAGATAATCCATTTTTCAATTACGGACGTAGATGTCAAATTGTAAGTTTGTTTTAGAGTAAAGTATACGTAATATTGCAAATTATATAGTTAGGTCACTTTTATGGATATTAATTATTAAGTATAATTAATTATTTTAATCAATGTAGATTTTAGTTCAAAATAGCTTCAAAATAATGTGATTACTACTTGGCACAAAGTATGCCTCAATGGGGAAATGAAGCCTTTTTTTACGTAAGTTTTCTACTTTTTAAAAAATACTTCGAGTTAAATCTAAAAGTTGTAATTTTTACTGAAGTTTGGTATGATAACGTTCTAGCATGTGTGCAATTTTCAGATTTTTATATGGTCCCCCAACAGAGATATTACAGTTCAAAATTGAGAAAAAATCCAAAATTCCAATTTTCAAGAGGATGTAATTTTCAAGGGGTACGTTACATACCATTGATATTTTACAAAAAGTAACTGTACTGTTGAGTGTAAAAGCACAGAAAAAATTAAGGCTTAGATTCTATTCCTTCTTTGAAAGAATACTCTCTGAAAATCGAATTTCGTTCATTCGCGTTCCATAGATTTGGTTGCAAATATTTCCCAAATGAAAACATATAAATATAGTAAATAATATTTCGATTTGCAGGCCAGAATATGCTGAATCGAATGCTTTTTATTCTAGAATGCTAGAAGTACCGACGAGCTGAGCAATTTAGGAAAGAGTAAATGTCTGCGAAGGCGAAAAATGGCGCACGGCGCGAAACAAAAATGGCCGCCATTTGTAAACCAGGTACAATAAAAAAAGTTGAAGATGGTTTTGAACAGCCAAAACATAAGGCAATTTATGTACAAAATATGAAATTTTTTTCGAGATGGTCGAGCGACCAATTTATTAAATTCTGGACCACTTAAAATGGATTGACCCTTTATGTAGATTAATTGATTAGAAAACGCTACCACCGGAATTATTTCATGTATCCTAAGTAGCAAAATAAATATTCTATTCTATTCATGACAATACGAACAGTCGCACAGTACTCCTTAGATGCAATGATCGCAACTGAATTTTATAATAACATGATGGACACAATCATTTCCCTGGATACGATTGTCCGAAAAAGTTTTTTGCTTGTTAGTTGTGCGGACGTTGTGCGAGCCAAAGTTTCAAAGCCTTTGATAAAGACTTTTTATGATTTTTGTAAGGATTTAAAAAAGATTGGCCAAGAGATCAAATTTTATCTCTTGATACTTACAGAGAGATGTGATATCACAATTATTCCTTAATGAAAAAAAAAATTCTCCTCTACATCAATGTTTTCCTTTGACGTAATGTCCTTAGGAAAAATATCATAAAGGTTTATGGCCAACTTCATTAGTAATATCACCTATACAGCAATCGCACTCCATTTTCATAAACTGGTCACACAATTGTGCACAAAGGCACAAATTAACATGTTTTGACGTAAAGGGAAGACAACCCTCAAGCCACAAATTCATAGAAAACGATTCAAAAGCCTGTGTGATCTAGAAAGTGCGTTAAATCCTAGGCCGACCGCATTGGTTCTGTCAGATACACGAATCTTCGGTTGTGATATTCTAAGAAATAATCAGAGGTGCGGAGTAAAGTTTGGCAGTAGCTTCGACTCAGCTTTCCTAAACTGCACTGGTCTAATATCCGCTGATTCTCTTGCATTTTCTGTTAATTCAGTCACGTTATTTTCACTAAGAAATACGGTGCGACCTTTCGTATTTCTGCAGAATACATTCAGAAAGTAGTAAGTAGAATGGCAAATTTAAACGCAAAAACATAAAAAACGCTCAATTTATTTATTTGTTGTATTTTATAAATACTTTTTGTTTTCAGCGGTTCAGCTTTCAGAACCAAGATAACCATATTTTCAATTACGGAACGTAGATGTCATATTGTAAGTTTGTTTTAGAGTAAAGTATACGTAATATTGAAAATTATGTATATTAATTATTAAGTATAATTAATTATTTCAAGTCAATGTAGATTTTAGTTTAAAATAGCTTCAAAATAATGTGATTACTACTTGGCACAAAGTATCCTCAATGGGAAAATGAAGCCTTTTTTTCGTAAGTTTTCAATTTTTTAAAAATACTTCGAGTTAAATCTAAAAGTTGTAATTTTTACTGAAGTTTGGTATGATAGCGGTCTAGCATGTCTGCAAGTTTCAGATTTTTATCTGATCCCTCAACAGAGATATTACAGTTCAAAATTGGGAAAAAATTAAAAATTCCAATTTTAAAGAGGATGTAATTTTCAAGGGGTACGTTATATACCAATGATATTTTAAAAAGTAACTATACTGTTGTGTGTAAAATCACAGAAAAAATTAAGGCTTAGATTCAATTACTTCTTTGAAAAATTACTCTCTGAAAATCAAATTTCGTTCATTCGCGTTCCATAGATTTTGTTGCAAATATTTCCCAAATAAAAACATAGAAAATAGGTAAATAATATTTCGATTTGCAGGCCAGAATATGCTGAATAGAATGCTTTTTATCCTAGAATGCTAGAAGAACCGACAGCTGAGCAATTTAGGAAAGAGTAAATGTCTGCGAAGGCGAAAAATGGCGCACGGCGCGAAACAAAAATGGCCGCCATTTGTAAACCAGGCACAATAAAAAAAGTTAAAGATGGTTTTGAACACCCAAAACATGAGGAAATTTATGTACAAAATATGAATTTTTTTCGAGATGGTCGAGCGACCAGTGCTGGACCACTTAAAATGGACTTGTCCCGTAAGAATAACGTTTTCTATAAGAGCCCTCATGACCTAAAAATGAGTATAAGCCCTCAATGAAACTAACAAAAAATATTCCACATTAATCATCTCAATACTGCACTTGTCAAGAAAATGGTTGATCATGCAAGATTATAGATTTTGATCTACTTTCGGCGCAGTATTTAAAAATTAAATAATGAGAAACTGATCATTTGTAGATGAGAAATTAAAAATTATTGGAATAAAAAGTACATTAAATTCTAGTAAACACGTTTTTAAATTTTCATTTGTATTTGTACAAAAAGTTATTCTTTCAAAATGTTTTTTTAGTAAATGAGAAGACTTTTTTCTGAAGAGGTACTCCTATACAATTTTGTGCTTCGAGATCACAGAATCTAAATTTGACCATGGGTAAATGTAATTGAAATGGAGAAGAGGAATGATCAATTCCGTTTTTATTAGGCATTAGATAGTATTGTAATAGGGATCAGTTTTCTCTTTGGCAGTAATTTGTCTAACACTTTGTACACACCGAAAAATGTCATGTTTGTTAGATGAGTAAAAATGAATAAATGTCTTATTTTCAAAACATTTAAACCTCTTCATTTTTAGTGCAAAATCCCTGACACAAAGTATTACATAAGACCTGATCTCTTGAAAAGCTCCCTTCCATACACTCTTGAAAAAATTTTCACATTGTTATAATTTTATGAATGAGAGCCTAAATAATCCTATTCTTTACCAATTAAATGATGCTCTAATTTCATTTCACCTGATACACTGATAATTTTTGCATTGGCAACACAAACTGTATTTAAAATGAAAACGCAAAAGGAAGCGAGTGGTAAACAGTAATACCAAGTCCTTGAACATAATATGAAGATCCATGGAGCTATTCATATGCCATGGACATAATGGTCGTTGCGCCTTTTGCCAACGCGTTTTCACACTACTCAGACAAGGAAGTTTTGGCTTACCATTGTAAAGATCTCAAAAATAAATATCTGTAATAATACAGTTTTATTATTTGGCTCATGCTAATTGTGAATATTCTTCGTACAAACTTCACTCTTTTATGTACAATTTTCCTTCCCTCGTCATACGATCTGTTGGTTCTAATACAGAAACTAGTCAACAGTAGGTCTTTATATCGTATTAAAGAAATGTTATATCGCGCACATGAATTAAAATTAATTAATATAATTTCATGAAACCCTTCATATTATCTCATTTTGCTTCTTTATATCTCACAAAAGCGACTTGCCTCGTAAATAATTATTTCTGAATGCAATATAGACAATTTATCTACTAGGGAATATCTCGCTATAACCAGCATGTCATTCTGCTTGCAGATCCTGATTGAAAAGTCGTAAGTAAAAGGTTTTTTAAATAGTCACAGATTCAGTATTTTTGTTTGTTTAATAAATTTGTTTATTGTTTGTTATTGTTATAAAATGTATTAAATTAATTAGTAATACTTTTAGTAATTAGTTAAGAGTTTTAGTAGTAGTAAGTAGTAGTTTTATTTTCTAGATTCGTAGTTATTTGTGAGTTTTTAATATTTAAAACTGTATTATTTTATTGTTATTTTGTACTGTAAAGCAAGTTTTGTCATGTGTTTTCATTTCATGAATATCTATATTTTTTAGAAGTTGTTACATTTCAATTAGAAATATAGGAAATATTTGTCGTGGATGTGGGAAGTTTAATATATGTCCGTGGTGGATTTAGATAAGATGAGGTCAATAAGACCGATACAAATTACTTTCTTGTATTATATTTTCATATTGATAATACAAGTCTTCATCATACAACGTTTCGACCTGTGTATGCGGTCATCTTTAGATACAGATGCACAGAATATCACTCTCAAAAAGTGTGAGTCAAAGTCTAAAATAGAAGAAAAAACTAATATGTAACAATAGCATACGTAAAAGCTATAGATGTGTGAACAAAGAGCTTATCTCAGTATGGGTATACATGATTTGTTTGGAAATATCGTATTAGTTGATTGACGATATAACCTAAACGTAATGAGATGAATGCCACCAGATATCAATATTTACGGTCACCACGAAAGATGTGATGGTTTCCAGTGCAGCTTTAGAGTATTTTTTTTCAATTTATGTTCTGCTCGGTCTAGAGACCAAAGGTAAAATTACATCTAGAGCAGCATTAAGTCGAATTCAAGGAATGTTTATATTACATTTTCTTAAACATTTGTTGCGTCTTTACGCAACGCGTCTCGAAAGCCCTTGGTTGGGCGTTGGGCGCGGAGTAATCCTCCATTAACTTATCAGCGCTCTCTTTACTCCACATGGCGCTACATTAAACTGTCGTGTCTCGTTATTGTCAAGAGGACCGCTAGGTAGCATCTCCGCGTACGCGCCTCACACCGCGCGCCCCTGCGTCAGTACCTAGCGGCCAAAATTGGGAAGGAATAAGGAATGGGGTAAGGTTTAGAACACTTCAAAAGGGTTGGACTAGCCCTTGTGAAGCAGCCTGAACTCGTTTTGTCGAAACAAATTTCACATGTGAATCGACGGGAATAGAACCCTGGATCCTCATTGATGAAAGGCGAGCGACTTCGCTCTCAGCCACGAGACAGCAGACACATAGCTAACATAACGTAATTGGGAAGAAATTAAAAAGAAAACACTCAGGTTATCCACAAATTAATCCCCAAAACATTATTACCAGAATACAAGAGAATAGAAACAAAGGCCCGGCCACTTCCAAAACAAAATCTACTTGAAAAGGGATTTGTTTTCATATTGATAATACAAGTCTTCATCATACAACGTTTCGACCTGTGTATGCGGTCATCTTTAGATATAAGATATATGTATATATATATATATATATATATATATATATATATATATATATATATATATATATATGTATATATCTTCAATAAGTTATCAGTGTCCCTCTGTATATTCAAAGTTCTATTAGTTCTGAATTTAAACAACGCTTCCGAAAGCAATTTTTTTTGGTAATTATTTGCCACTTCAAAAACCTGAATATTATTCCAATCCATAACGCGGTTATATTCGATTTTATGTTGGATAATGGATTTAGGGCCGGTTTCACCAACATACACCTAACGTGACGTTAGTAAACGAGACGTTAAAATTAACTTCCCCGTTAAGATTTGTTCCGTTCCACCAACGTTTCCACGGCTTCTGTTAGCTAATCGCCTGTTAACTTTAATGGGTGTAGAAAATGCATGAATATTGGCTTTCAGAAGGCCGTGAACTGGAAACTCTGTGGAGAATGAGCTCTCAATAGACTGAGAATAAAGAAACAAAACACAGTATACACTAGTATACACATTCTCTGCCATTCTATTGTGGTCAATTGTGGTGCTTGAACACGTTTTGTTGTTTTGTGGGTTATAATTTGCCATGTCGAAAAGAAGCAGATCCGCCAATTTTTCGGCAGAAGAAAAAGAAGTTCTTGTAGACTTGCTCCACAAATATAAGATTATTACGAGCAGAAAAACGGATGGTGTTAAAAATAAATATAAAAATAATTTCTTCTTTCCCTGAAAACACGTGGACGCACAGATGGCATTTCCAGGCTTTCCAATTCGTCGTCGTCTTCCAGTACATACTGCAAAGCTCTTTCCATTTTCCTGAAACTGCGATGCGCTGCCCACTAACCAAGCGTTAACTGCTGCTAACGGCAGCAGAGATCACGCGTTAACTTTAACGGAAAGTTAACAGGCGTTAAAGTTTGGTGAAACACGTATTTTCTCTAACGGGCCGTTAAAATCTCCTAACATCCGGTTAGCGTATTAACAAGCATTGGTGAAACCGGCCCTTAGGGCCGGTTTCACCAACATACACCTAACGTGACGTTAGTAAACGAGTGGTTAAAATTAACGTCCCCCGTTAAGATTTGTTGCGTTTCACCAACGTTTCCACGGCTTCTGTTAGCTAATCGCCATTTAACTTTAATGGGTGTACAAAGTGCATTAATATTTGCTTTTAGAAGGCTGTGAACTGGAAACTCTGTGGATTCTCTGCTGACAGAGAATAAAGAAACAAAACACGGTATACACCAGTATACACATTCTCCGCCATTCTACTGTGGTCAATTGTGGTGCTTGTACAAGTTTTGTTGTTTTGTGAATTATAATTTGCCATGTCGAAAAGAAGCAGATCCGCCAATTTTTCGGCAGAAGACAAAGAAATTCTTGTAGACTTGATCCACAAATATAAGATAATTACGAGCAGAAAAACGGATCGTGCTAAAAATAAATATAAAAATAATTTCTTCTTTCCCTGAAAACACGTGGACGCACAGACGGCATTTCCAGGCTTTCCAATTCGTCGTTGTCTTCCAGTACATACTACAGAGCTTTTTCCATTTTCCTCAAACTATGCTGCGCTGCCCACTAACCAAGCGTTAACTACTGCTAACGGAGCAGATATCGTGCGTTAACTTTAACGGAAAGTTAACAAGCGTTAAAGTTTGGTGAAACACGTATTTTCTTTAACGGGCCGTCAAAATCTCCTATACTGCGATTTTTGTAGGAAGAGCTCTCAAGATAACTCAAATCCCATCTTCGCGATGGAATATGTCACGGCATTTCGTATCATTCACAGTCGTTCCGCTAGATTTCGCACGATCGCGACCGTATGAAGCAGTGCTAGCGATCATGCGACTTCTACCGGCAAGACCGAGAAAAGACGCGAAATGCCGTGACATATTCCATCGCGAAGATGGGATTTGAGTTATCTTCAGAGCTCTTCCTACAAAAATCGGAGTTATAACGTCTGGTTAGCGTGTTAACAAGCATTGGTGAAACCGGCCCTTAATGTTGGATAGTATTTGTCAACTGTTAATCTAATATTGTCTGTACGTTCCTTCATCTGTTTCAGTGCGCATTTAGTAGTGCCAATATATGTAGAATTATATCAAATACTATAGAGATAATACAGGACAGTTCCCCGTTCTTCCATGAACATTCTTTTCATGAATAAAGTTGTTACAAACGCAAGATTTTTCTTGCCTAAACACTTCCACTGATACATTTGGCCTTTTTTCCATTTGCTTCCTTTAAAAAGCACTGTATCAATACATTGATACCTCTGCTTTCATACAGATTATTACACCCCTTACATAAAATATTCTGCAAGTGAATATTAATGATTTGCATTAATTGTTTTTTTAAGTCAAGTTTACTGTGAGTGGAAAGCGTGAGCGAGTAAACTGTTATGAATTTTTCCCCGTCTCACAAACCTGGGATAACTCAGAAGGACCACTTCTCCGATTTAGTAAAAGGCAACACGGTTGGAGAAGATACCGGAGACGTGATATGTCACCATTGCTTAATTTAACACAACGCATAATTTAACACGGAATATATAATTATAAAAATTAGTGATTACATAAATTAGTGGAATACAATAGTATGCTATTTGAAAGCATACTTAAATGTTGAGGACAGTTGATCTGAAAGAAAGTACGTGAGACCAATAATCTCGCCCAGTGGTGGACGAAGGCTGAATGACGCAGCAGGATGACGTCACACACAAGGAGATGCGGCGGCGGGTCTGTACATGTCACAACATGCAGCGATCCACCACAGACAGCGGTCAGAGGCAGCATGCTCAGTACATAGGAAGCGTGCAATAATGATGTGCACTGAACAGCACAACACAGTTCAAACAGCACAGTACAATAAAACTGGGAGTCACGAGTTGAATGTTGGCGAGCCAAACAGCGTACAACAGTACTGGCGACACATGCGTAGCATGGCACGGAGCACAAATGTTGCACTAACACAGTCACTTTGGCAACGGTAAAGTTAGGTGCCATGACGAGCATGAATTCCGCTTATAGAGAAAGCACAAGTATAAAATACACGGAGCACAGTCACGTGGTGGTTGCCGGTGATGGCTCAAGTAAAGTTGATTAATATTGCGAACATAAGCGTGGCTTGTAGTTCGACAGTGAAACAAGTAATTGCCATGATGGCTTACAGAACGCACGACTCAGCGATGCGGAGTGCACTAACAAATCTCGGCACGACTTCACTGCACGAAATCTTTAGCACGACTGACTAGCGACTGGCGGCGCCCAGCGCTTGCTGAGAACGTTTGGCGCCGATTCTGTGCCGTAGCCAATGGGAGGTAGCGAAACAAATTCGTGGGATTATGTTGCTTAAATTTAAGAAAGAAAGGAATTCATAAACAAAGTGTAAATTAGGCATGATTTTAAATTATAGAAATTACGCCATTAATATGAAATTAACAGGAGGGACCTGAGCCGTTATGTTAGAAATCAACTGTAACGGCGCACGTTGCCACATGCGGCAGCGGCTGTCCGGCGAATGCCGGAGGCGGTAGTTTTCGTAAGAATTGGCCGCAGACAGCGCTGGGCAACAAAGAAGTTGATTTAAAGCGAGGTTGCGAAACCTTGCGATGTGCTTCAGTATGAAACATAAGAAATAAATATAAGATAACTTGTTCGAACATTTACTTTGACGTAAACAATTTAAAAAGTGTTTATTGAAAACATATTCAGTCTTAGAAAACTAATAGCGAATTCATTTAAGTAGAAAAGCGTGGCATTCACATACTGATTAATCAGAATACGCGAGTTTCTTAATTTATACTTTTCATCCAAATTCTGTTAAGCATTTCTACAACCATCATATGGCACGGTACTACACAACCAGCCACATACATAGGACTCAGCATTTTCCTGTACTAAACATGTTAGGAATACCTTCAGTGTTATCCATTTCTGTAATGTTCGTTACACATGATTCAGTTGGGAATGGCAATGTGCAAGTAGTCTCCCAATTAAGTTATGTTATAGTTTTTAATGCATTTTATTACCAGTGGCGAAGCGTGAGGTTAATTTTTGGATAAGCTGAGTCACGAACATATTGTAAAAACACATATTTGTACTTAATTTATGAAATATCGAATATTTAGAAGATAGAGATCAAAAGACTACAAATTTAATAATAATAATAGAAATTATTATTATTATTATTATTTCAATCATGCAACAATACTCAGATCAAGAATAAGCCTACTGCAGAATTGAAAAAAATTGTAAATGGTTATGCTTATTTATAATAGATGTATACTCCTTGTTTGTACAGTTTTTTTGTAAATTAATTCTAAATACCTGGTTTTCTTCAGAAAAAAATCAACGCTTTCTTTAAACATATCATCTTGCGAACACGTACACGCAATTTTCTTTTCTATTAAAATAGTAGCCAAGTTGAAGAGTGTTATTTGACTTAGAATTACGTTAATGAGTTTTAATTGTTTCAGAGTGCTCATTGTCAATGAGACACAGCGACATGCAGTTGCTGGTCAACGACATTTCACTTGTAACCTACACACGAATACGCTATTCAGTTAACTTACGAAATGAAATTACACTGATCAGATCCTGTTTGATCTTTCCACAATACAATACTACTGGAGGATTCACACGCCGCGATACCAACCCATAAATGCTTGAAATCAACGCTTTTTTAAATGATCTTGTTTTATTAAAAGTTAAACCAATGCTAAATGATGTGGGAGAAAGAGTTAACATTCTCAATATTGTACTTAATGAATTGGCGACAGAGGAATACTAATACTGAAATTTGGAATAAATAAATGTATTTACTTTTGTTAGTAGTGATATTTGAAGTTGCTCAATGACCTCTAGTGGACATTTGCGGAAGTTCCACGCAAGCTTGTGGTGAAGAGAGCGCCTGCCGGCAGGAGTTTAAATTACTTAGCCAGTTGTAAGGCCGGCCTACCCTTCTCGCCGAATAACCGGGCCGGCTTCTCAATGCGCATGCGCGTTCACTTCCCCGCGCCCCGTCCCTTGCCGACAAACTGTCTTCCAGTGGTAAGCGGAACGGCCTCAGCCTCACTCCCCAGCCTGCCCGATGCACCGGGCGGCGACAAAGACACTTCGCATTGAATGCGCATAAGAACAGAAAAATGAACTTGGTGCGCATACTTTACGGCATAAATTGGCTAAAATAACATTATAAATTGACAATTTTCTTTTTTTAGTGAAGATATATTTCCCGCCTTCTTCAAGATTCTTAGGGATAGCTCAGCTTACTCTGCCTACCCTGACGCTTCGCCACTGTTTATTACGAAGAGAAGTCAAATTGTATTGAACTAGCTTCATTCATGTCCAAGATTCTTTCAATTTTTACCTGTTTTTATCACGAGGAAATGTGAAGAACGAACGCGAGTTCTGCTGTATTTTATAATAAAGCCAAAAACGACGTATTTTTTTCCTGCCATACGTAGAATGATGTAAAGAATAGTATTGTAAAATATGTTTTCCAGAAATCGACCAGAAAGACAATTAAATGAAAAGAAATCAAGCAGACATCAAACATCAACAGAGCACCGAGCTCCGTTTCTCGATATATCGCGAAGTGTCCTGTATTGTAGTATTTGATTACATTCCCCTTGCTTTTTAATTACATTTCTATATAACATTGTGCTTCAGTTCAAAGGCCGTGAAATATCTACGTTTTTTGATAAATCTACAGATTGTTATACATTTTCAAAAACCACATTATATCACAACTATTTAATAGTATTTTAATCTTAATAGTATCAATGGTAGGGTGATAGGTAGAGACCAAGAAAAATATGTAGTATTAATCGTCAAAATATGTACATAAATATGTAATGAAAACAGTAAGAATATGTAATAAATATGTAAAATCCGATGTAATATGTAATTATAAAATTCTCTAATTAAAAACCATTCACTTAGCAAGAAATTACATTTAGAAAAACTGCTCACAACATTCTCGTTAGTAGTAAAAGCTTCATCTATTGTAATCCAGGACCGTAGTTTAGCAGCCGGACTAATCGCAATTGACGCCATCGCACAAACCGGTGAGAACTACGACCAGTAAACATACAGTGTAGCATCTTCATCGAAGAATTCTTCTCGTAAATTAAGATTACAGATCACAAAACGCGATGTCAATAATATTTTGAACACCCAGATTTCCCCAATAATGTAGGGAAAATATTGAAATTTTTTTTTCAAAAATAATATGGAATTAAATTGAATAAAATTAATGAAATAGGAAAATATATTGTGAAAACAGCAAAATATGAAATATAGTACTAACTATATATTCTAACCTTTACCCCTTCTAAATCCAAACTGGACAAGAGGATGCAAGCAGATTTATTGCTCTTGCGAGCTTTTGATTTACTCCCAGGGCAGAGGATTCTTACGGCAGATAGTAGGGACTTCATGGAAAATGGGTACACACACATACACAATTTCAGTAACAAATTCAGATATATTCTTAAATGAGTCGATTTTAAGAAAAAAATACAATTTCTTTGATTGCTCTGCAAGAAAAAAACAACAAACAATGCAACAAACAAAAAAATGGCAAGAATATTTTACTTTCCCGTATACGTACGTATACACGGAGTGATATACGGAGTATAGGGAAAGTTATGTAATGCTGCGCGAAAAAATGGCCAATTTTCGGCGGAAAAAAATTAATTGCCGGGCCGTGAAAACGAATAAGTGGATAAAACCAGTTGCTAAATTAAGAAAACAAATCCTCTATTTCGTGGTGTGGTCAAAATCCATGATTTGTTGCTTCTTTATACTTAAAAATCGATTGACGGCATTCCGTCCGTCTGTCCGTCTCTGGTCAACGCTAGCGCCTAAACCGTTCGGTCGATTTTCTTCAAAATTGATATTCCCCAGTCGATCTGATTCTAGTCGAAGCTTTGTGATTTTGAAAAAGATTCTTTAAAATTTGGGGGTACTTTATATGAAGCCCCCCGGGGATTTTCAACATTTTCTCAAAAACGGCTCCAAATTTTTTCTTTAAATTTCTTGTATGAATAGAGGAAAATACACTTTTTAACATGGCATAGGTCCGATTTTCACGTACAGCTCTGAATTTTCGAAAATTGTGAAAGTTTGAATTTTTTTCGGCGTCTTTCTCCAACTACAAAATTGAAGATAGAGATTTTTTCTTCAAATAAAATTTGTTCTGCATATTGAGTTCTTTAATAAAGGTCATGTAAATGTTTTTCACAATTTTGATAGTTTTCGTGCAATATTGCGTGCAATATGTGCAATTTTAAAAAATTACAAAAACAAAATTTTCTCAAAAACGGCTCCAAATTTTTTCTTTAAACTTTTGGTAGGGATAGTGGTAAATGTACTCTATCAATGACATAAAAGCCATTTTGGTCTATCGGTTGGTTTTTTCAAAAATTACCAAAATGTAATTTTTTTTACTTGTCTCTCACGTCGTTAATATTTACATTATCGGCGATTTTTTTACATTATTATATTTACGAGTATATATGCTTTAAATAATGTCAAGTAAAGTTTCTCGAAAACACTACCGTTTTCTGTGAAAAGTAGCTCAAATTTCGGCATTTTCAGAAATGCTCAAACGTCATTTTCTCGTATATGGCTGTAATTTTTTTCTTGAAACTTTTGTAACGGATAGTGCTAATTACACTCATTAGTATAGCGTGAAGTTTATTTTGAGTTTCTTTTGTTTTTTTCAAATATTATATAAATGTAAATTTTTTGAAAGATCTCTCACATCTTTAATATGCACATTATCCGCAATTTGCAAAGATGATTATATTTGTGAGTGTAAGTGCTTCAAATAACTTCAAATAAAGTATTTTGAAAACTCAAAAATTTTCTGTGAAAATGAGCTTCAAATTTCGCATTTTTAGTAGTGCTAAAACGCCATTTTCTCTTAAACGGCACATAATTTTTAAAAGAAAATTGCCATTTACGGCTAGGTTTTTGTGTTCTTTAATATTCTAAAATTAATGTTTCTGTTCTACCAATAGGAAACCGAAAAATTAAGAAAATGACAAAAAAATGTACTTTTGGCGATGATAGATGGTAGCTGGCAAGAAAGAGTATGTGGCAATTCCGAATAGCTAGCGAAGACCCAGGAAAATAGAAAACTACTACGGGAAAGTCTGTGCCATTCTGTTTCTGTTTTTTTGACAAATAAATAAATAAATAAAATAAATACGGTCATGCTTAATTTTTTCAAAATACGAGTAGTTTTTCTTTAATTTTGTGACAAACGTAATAGGCCGCTGTAAATTTACTGCGCTTCGGACAGCTGGATGCGTCGTAAATTAGAATGTACAATTTTGTATATTATTTCTTTCTTCGTTTCTTACATTCGAACTATGTTATAGACTTACACATTAATATTTTAGAAATTGTTTATTTTGAAATATTTGAAATAAGTAAAAAGAATTAATAGCTCTCAGAATAGCGACAATGCAGGGTCTGCAACAATGGAATTCACTTTGCGCTCGCGAATATCTGTGAATTAGTGTCATTGTTGAGACCTAATGGAGCTGTATGAAAAGGAGTTAGAATTGTCTAATTCATGTTGATATTTGCAGGCAAATATTTAGTTTTGCACCAAATGCTATACCATTTGTAGTGAGTAGAGAATTTGTTGCATGGTTTTAAAATACTCTTCCCTAATCATGGCCCAATGGAAGGCATTTCTATATTTCCAGGGTATCAGGCTTCTTTTTCCAATACAGGGTTACAAAACTTTTGCATTCTATTTTTGTGAAGTTGTAGAATTCACATAGTTCTGACAACACTGCAAAGGAAATAGTGAGTTCCAAGCGAAGATGTTAGTAGCGCATAAAGTGCAATATTACAGTACTACTAAGCTGTTTCCTCTAATACGAGAAAGTAAGTGCTGTTGTAGCACCACTAGTTTTCTAATGATTGAAATGTATATGCTTGAAACACTTGTAAATCTTCCAACCTCTTAAAACAAATTAACTATGATAATTGTACAAAAATTTAAGTCAATGACTCAGGTGACTGGTACTCTTTCAATTTTTGCCTTTCGTGCACGTTTTTGCTTGAAATTAAACACTTAATTATTCTAACTCACAATTCACACAAAAAAAGAAAAATTACTATTTACAATGACCAATTGAATTCACACTCAATTACTCTGATTCTCTCACAAGTTTTTACACATTGTTCAAAATTTTTCTTTGCTAAGCAATGACTTTCTTTACAATTAACTTCAAAAGGGCAATGTTCTTTTTCATTCATAAGGCATTCCAGACAATGATATGAAAATTCTAGGTGCAACAAATTACGTGAGTTATTCACGAATTCTGTAAAGCGTAATATTCGCCCTACTTTACTACGAAATCGTTTTTTCCAGCTGCTCGCGCGTTCGTGGCCTCGCTAACACGTCCCCTTATTCCTTAACGTTACTTCGGCGCTCGCGGCTCGGCGTTCGACCTTGGCTCCGCGCTTCGCCGTATATATATATATATATATATATATATATATATATATATATATATGTGTGTGTGTGTGTGTGTGTGTGTGTGTGTGTGTGTGTGTGTGTGTGTGTGTGGTGTAACGAACAAATTTGATATTGTGATAGGAGGGCAATGATTTGCCAAGATTACAATTTTGAGAACAGTAAGTAGAAAGACCAAAAATATGTAATTACATAAAAATCCGGTCTAGTGATAAGATCATTAAGTACTAGGATTTCAATTCAGTGGAATTTTGTACTAAATATGATGTAGGGTTCAAATTCGATTTAAGTTCGTCGATCCTTTAATAATATATTTACGAATTCCCTAGAATGTGAATTTTTCTTAGGATGTTAAAGATATTTCCCAAATTTTGGCATGTTTATCTTCCAAAAGAATTGCTCTATCAACAAGGTTATAAACAATTGCAATTTTTGTGATCCCAGATGGGAAGAGTAAAAGTTAAGTACTCTACAGGTGCTGGTAGCTTTCCTATACCAATTAAATGAAAATTTCTGGGCACCTTTTATAATAGTTAAATCCAAAAAGATTAAAGTATTGTCAATTTCATACGTAATCTCGATATGGTTATCCCTGTTGAGTATTTGAGTAAACTCCTCGTGTGCATGTGTGGAGAAAATACGGTTCCGTGCCTTACGATTAGACCACTTCCCGTGCACCAATCGATGCGTCTCGGTCTCCTGATGGAGAACTGATAATGTTTTCCGATCCGGCCTTACGATTCCAAGAAATTACCAAAAACGTGTTTTGGCGCTGCAATCTTTGTATGACGGGAATTAAACCAATGCCATCTAAATAGGTATATACAGGTGGCGTTGATTAAACCACATTTTCCGTGGTTATATTCAAACCACGACACCATAATTTTCTTCCATGAGGTTGGCAACCCTTATTTTTGAGAAATGTGCGAAAACTAAATGAGTATCGCCCGGCAGAATTTGTTGTAAATTCTGAAGTATTTTAGTTGTGTTGAAGTTTGAAGTGTTTCATGTCTATTTTGTATAAAGAATTTGCAACTTGCCTTGAAACATTAAATTTGAAGAACATTAAGTGAATACGAAGGAAAAAAGAACTGTAAATACTAAACAATACATTTCTTAAACGTGCAAAAATCGATTTTCAATTTAATGTGACTTACAAGGTATACACATAAACATACAAAATAGTAACTTTTATTGATTATATACATATAGAAACGATTTATTATCATTACAATGGTAACAATGCGTTTCTGAGAATAAAGAACATTTGAATTGCGTGGTAGCGGTGGGCGCGCCGACGGAGTCTGGGGCCGGAGTCGAGTCAGAGAGGAGAACCGAAGCGCGAGGGAACTACGAGACGGGCCGGCAGTGGAGTTATGGCTGAGTAATAAAAAGGACGGTTACGTGAGGTGTGGAAGAAAAAGGACGAATAATGGTGAAATCTGGGACCATCGAGAATGGAAGGCATCGGGAAGGACAATGCGGTGAAAAATGGTATGTAGTGAGCTAAAACGGTTGTATTGGTGAAGTGAAGTAAGGGCAATATCGGTACATGAAGACAGTCACGTGGGCGAACGCGGAGCAGCGGCGGCACGTGGATTTCTGTGCGGCAGTTAACCGTTAATGTTTGGTGTATGTGTCTTCGTGACCAGGGGGAAACAAAGACTTAATCGGAGTGAGGGAAGATTCATCATTGGATTATGCTAAAAGTGGTAAAATCTGCGTTGACAAGGCAAAGCATGTGGGCGAGCACAAGAAGAACCTAGGGTGAACATAGCTGGGCAACATTAAACATCCAGCTGTGAGGCGTGGACAAAAAGAGTTATTACGGTCAGCGAGTTGAGAAGCAGTGGCGGGCGACGCGTGGCGAGTCCGTTGTAGCGGCGGTGTGCGACGGGATCACGGCGGCAAGCGTTGTGGGAACGGCTGCGAGCGGCGAAGGCGGGCATCGGAGCACCTGAAAGCGGGCGGGTCCCTCCCCCCGCTTCGGCGTCCAGCACTCCGACGAGTCCCGAGCACCGCCGGCGCTGCGCTAGGCGTCGCCTCGTCGGCCGACTGCAGCCGCATAGCGGCGTGGCCCTGATCCGGACGCGCGGTGTGGGTAAGAACAGGCGGGAGAACATTGGGAGGGGGGTGAATAGATGACAGGAAGCAGTGATCTGTTGTAGAGGCTCCACAGTTGTGAGAATTATAAGAAATGAATGGAATTCCAGGGCAATACAGAGGTAATTAATAAGAGGTTACTTAGAATAGGAAAATGATAGAGCAGATGTTTTGTGAGAACCAAGAACCACCAATGTTTGTAATTAATCGATCAATTAAAATTCATGTTTAGACCGATTACCCTCATGTTTCCATTGATGAGAATAATTGAATCCGGAGCCCATTCCCGGGAAAGAATCCCTGTCCCCTTTCTCTTCTTCCTAAATCTTAAAATAGGGAACAAAAGTATGGTAGTGAAAAGCAACTTAGGGGAATCAAATGTAGTTGTAGAAGATTTTGCGACAGAATTTTCCGAACTAATGGAGAATGATATATTAGTATTAGAGAATAACGCAGAAAAACAGCTTACAAGTGATCAAGTTCATAATAGAAAAGAAAACGAAAAAATATAGCGGTGCAGGAGCATCATTCATATAACTGTATTTTTTTAAAGCGATTGTAATTTTGAAATTGCAATATTAGAAACGCAAACACGATATTAGTTCATATCGCGTTTGGAGTTAATATACATGGCAATTGAGTGTTGGGAATTTTTGAAGGATAGAATAACATTAATAGCTATTACGATTCGTTGGTAAATCCAATGCCAGATACTCTAAAAACATATTTGAACAAAGAAGTGTGAAACAAATTTTCTACACATGAATATTCATTTACAACTGTTGTGTATTTGAACTGACTTTTGAATAGTTATGTATGTTCTGTGCCTGTAGTCCGTTTCGGTAAAAGTCTGATGACTATGGGAGATCGTGTTATGCTCGCCGGCAGTCAGTTGTTGTTACCGCGCGAGTACATGTAGTGCCATGTGTTGTAGATAAGTGAATAAATATGTAACATTCAGATCTTAAAACTGTGTGTTTAGTTAAATACCCAACAATCTGGCGACGAGGATATTAGAAACGGTTACGGATGTGTAAAAGTGTGGAATTGTTAAAGTGTAAATGTGAAGTGGTTAACAAAGTAATATAACCTCAAGAAATACAGCCATGGCAAATGAAGAATCAGCAGCAAACCAAGTGCAAATACATAATTATTTAAAAACAATCGGGCATGTGGGGCCTTTCGACATTAATGCGTCGTCGTGGCCCAATTACCAGGGAAGGTTGGAATTTCTTTTCGAAGCAAATAATGTGACAGACGAAAACCAAAAGCGGGCTACGCTGCTGGTGCAATTCGGCGAGTCGGCTTACAAAATCTTGCGTTCACTGGTAACACCGCAAACACTAAAGGAATTCACATAGACAAAGATTGTCAACAAATAACAAGGGCATTTCAACCCAACACCGAACGAAATTGTGGAAAGATTCAACTTTAATAGAAGAATACAAAAGGAAGTCGAATCTATAGCGGATTTTGCTGCGCAAATTGAGTAAGTTTTGCAATTGCACAGAACTAAATAAAACGTTGAGAGGTCGAATTGTATGTGGAGTGGCCGACGAAGAGATACAAAAATAATGTTTTCGGAACCTAACGTTACTTTTGAACGAGCTTTAGAGCTGGCTATAGCAGCGGAAGAGGCAAGAAAAAAATGTTGATGTCAGAAATGTGGCAGGAAATTCGATTTCTAAAATCTCGAAAATAAAAATAATCAAGAAGTTAACCCTACTAAAACATTCAACCCTTGTTACCACTGTGGGGAAATGCATGATGGAAAAAATTCTAAATTCAAAGAAGCAGTGTGTCATTATAGTAGGAAGAAAGGGCATATCGTCAAAGTATGTTTTAAGAAGAATGAGAATCAAGGACAAAGAGCTCAAAATAATACTTGTTTATTTGGTTAAAAAACAGTAAAAACTGTATATGACGTGTGGGGAAAGAGATTATCTGCGCACATTTTCTTGAGGCCCAGAATTTAAAAAAACAACAAAAAAATCCAGTAGCAAACTTTGAAAAACTAGAAACAAGAATTTAGAAAATAATTATTATTTTAGAAAAACAAAAATTTGAAAAATGTTTGTTCCCGAGTTACCGAGAAAATCAATTTCAACGGTAAATGAACTGCTGATTTGATTCTTCTGCATTGCAAAATAGTAATGAACATCAGTTCTACTCCTACCATTAC
Source organism: Acheta domesticus (assembly GCA_031308135.1). Classification (NCBI taxonomy): domain Eukaryota; kingdom Metazoa; phylum Arthropoda; class Insecta; order Orthoptera; family Gryllidae; genus Acheta; species Acheta domesticus. The sequence continues at coordinate 126,345,981 of JAHLJT010009436.1, read as the reverse complement.
AAGCAAAAGGAGTGCTCAACAAAAAGTGCGCACAGTGAAGCTATATTTACATCCAGAAGCAAAACAAGGGGCCATCTCAGCATTTGCTCAATGGATCAGGGAAACTGGCCAAAAACCTGATCGAGATTGATGTTATTGACCCGGAAGCTGAAGTACATTACTTGTTACAGGCGTATTAAATATTTTTTAAATGTATACAATATAAACGTAAACTAATTCATTATATTGCGATGTGTCGTTCGACCATCACACTCGCCACCCCAGCGTCACGCCACATTAACAAGACGCTCGCAAGGACAACGCGTCCCTCGCGCCGCTTGAATCAGTTCCGCACAGCTGCGTAGGCCCCCCGAAACCCTCCACCATAAATTCAACCCCTTTGGGGGTCATTGACCCGGAAGCTGAAGTACATTACTTGTTACAGGCGTATTAAATATTTTTTTAAAATGTATACAATGCAAACGTAAACGTAAACCCCATCTCGATCAGGTTTTTGTCCAGTTTCCCTGATCCATTGAGCAAATGCTGAGATGGCCCCTTGTTTTGCTTCTGGACGTAAATGTAGCTTCACTGTGTGCACGTTTTGTTGAGCACTCCTTTTGCTTGTAGTTCATTTACAGTTGAAATTGATTTTCTATAACTCGGGAAAAAACATTTTTCAAATATCTTTATTTTTCTAAAATAATTATTTTCTAAATTCATTTTTTTGTTTTTGTTTTTTTAATAAAATTCTGGCCCTCAAGGAAATGTGCGCAGATAAATTTCTTTCCCCACACGTCATATACAGTTTTTACTGTTTTTTTTGACAAATAAATAAACTAATACATTATATATCTTTGTTTTGTTACATTAAACATTATTTTTCTTTTTCACGATCAGTGTAGTCTCTAATTGTATAGAAACAGTTTTGCAGCAGAAAAGATTTTACTTACAGTTACTTACTTACAGGTTTAGTTACAACTTCCTACAGGAAGACTCCAAACAAATTATGAACTTTTACAATGTTCGAAAAATCAACGTTCTCAACGTGAGATCTGCTCCATTCTTTTCAACGTCGTCCTAAATGGCAACTATCATTAAAAATTTGTAGCTAGTTTTAAGAAAATGACGTTTAAACGCTATTAAAAATGCAACATTTGAAGCTCCTTTTCACAGAAAATTGGTGAGTTGTCGAAAAACGTGAAGCCATTCGAACACTTACACTCACAAATACAATAGTGCTTACAAATTGCTGGTAATGTGCATAATAAAGGTGTGAGAGAACTTAAAAAAATTATATTAGTGTAGTTTTTGAAAAAACAAAAAATATGCCTCAAAATAAACTTTACGTCATATTAAATAGTCCAATTAGCACTATCTGTTCCAAAAGTTTAAAGAAAAACTTTGGAGTAATTTATGAGAAAATAGCGTTTGAGCGTTTCTGAAAATGCGAAATTTTGTGGTAGTTTTCACAGAAAACGGTTAATTTTCGAGAAACGTTACTTGAAATTATTTAAAGCACACGTACTCATTAATATTATAATGTCAAAAAATCGCAGCTATTGTAAATATTAACAATCTGGGAGACAAGTCAAAATACATTTTTGAACTTTTTGAAAAAATAATAGAATAGAACAATATGGCATTTATGTCATCTCATAGAGTGCATTTAGCACAATCCCTACCAAAACTTCAAAGAAAAAATTTGGAGCCGTTTTTGAGAAAAACTTGTTTTGTAATTTTTTTTAAATTGGACAAATTGCACGTAATATTGCGCGAAAACTACTAAAATTTTCAAAAAAATGTACATGACCTTAAAGATGTATTTTTGATACATTTTGAATACAATTCATGGAGAAACCCAGCTGCCATCTATCGCTGCCCAAAGTTCAATTTTTTGACATTTTCTTAATTTTTCGGTTTCCTAATGGTCAACGGAAATATTTTAGAATATTAAAGAAAACAAATACCTCGTACTAAATGGCAATTTTCTTTTAAAATTTGTAGCCTCTTTTAAGAAAATAGGGTTTAAGTGCTACTAAAAATGAAAAATTTGAAGCTCTTTTCACAGAAAGTTTTTGAGTTTTCAAAAACTTCATTTGAAGTCATTTGAAGCACTTACACTCACAAATATAATAATGTTTACAAATGTGCATATTAAATATTTGAGAAACTTAAAAATAAAGTTACATTTGTATATTTTTTGAAAAAACAAAAAAAATACCCCAAAATGAACTTAATGTCAAAAACTAGATCTTGAAATAAAGTGAAGGAAAATTTCCGAATTTTTGAAAATTTTTAATTGAAATGTTCACTGGTTTTATGCATCGGGAAGATCGAGTTTGGCTGTAGGTCTAGTGGTGTAGCAGTAAAGTGATTGGCGTAATAACTCTAGACACTTGGGTTGAAATACCAGCACTGAAAAATTGCTTGTTCGAAACAATTTTGGATCTTCTAGTAGTATAATATTTTGTAGCCGTTACAAATATTTCGAGAAAGTATGTGTTGTTGTAGCACCACTAGTTTTAATGTGGCTTAGTGTTACATGTAATGTTCTTCCTGACAGAATTTCAATTGTCTCACTGTGTGTATTGCGCCTTACAATTCACACGACATTCAATTAAGAAGATAACCAGTTTATCAGAATCCCACATCAAAATATTGGATTGTTTTAGCGACTAATTCTATTAGTACAAACTTGATGTAAAAGGTTCAATACGTGTTACAAATCGATTTATACGTTATAATATTTACATACAAATAAATTACTTCTACATAATAATTAAAATATTGTCAGGACATGCAAAAGGGACAATTTATATAATATTTTAGTGAAATGTGTACAAAAATAAGTATTTAGTTTCAAACGAATGCATTAAAAGAATTTGATTTAATTTAATACTTTTTAAATAACTGCAGGGTAAATATGGATGCAGTGCATCTATGAATTTTTGTTTTAAAGAAATGCATTTCTTATATCTGTATTGCTATTCTTAAACTGTGCAGATAATGAGTGGACTACATGCGACAGTTTGGTTCCCTCTAGATGTGTTTATTCGTTTGCTCGCTCGCGAGTAATGTCCTAATTTTACAAGTTCTCACTCACAGCGTCATGTTGAAGGAACTTTGGGCGTTGTTATGGATTTCATTAATGAGCATAAAATTTGCGCTTGCTCTAAAAAGATAATGTGCTTATCTTCTTTTATAATACTTAATTTTGTTTGAGTTTAAAATAAAATATTTTCATTAATAACATGCTCGGTTAAAATAATAAGAAAATGTTTCACACATATTTGGAGTATTTTAATTAGCGGAGATTCTTGATGGTAATAACATAACGTTTACGATCATTTATATCATAAATTATGTCATAATGAAATAAATGAGGTCAATTTCACACACCGCCCTGCAATTTCACTTCTTCAAACTTGTCGATAATACTTACCTTTTTGCAGCTAAAAAAACTGTGACTTGCACAGCTAATTTGTTTCTTCGCACGTGCATCAAACGAACCATGTATTTCAATAATACGTGTAGGCTGCCAAGCTTATCCGGAATGTCGTCTTTATATAAAGTGCAAGAAACGGTTTTCTGGTGTCCATTAGGAAACTCTGGGAAATTATCTGATGTCTCTTGATAGGTTGCGAAACTAAAAGTACAAAGTTACAATCATCTTAAAATATTGTAACAAAGTTAAAGAAAGGTAAATGCTCACTTATTTCATGTGGGAAAAGTGGTATGAATTGCAAATAAGTAGCGTCAAAATTTTCAAGGAAAAAGCGTTTTGGGGGACCGTGTCCACGATTCTCTATTCAAACGTCTCTTGTGTTCATCCGATCGATCGTCAGTCTGCTTGTCTGTTAACAACACGATATCAACATTATCTAAATTGGATATTTTCGATGATTATCTCCGTAACTGATTTTCCCCGATTGGTGTGAACAGATTCAAAGACTTGCATCTTTGAAGCCGATATATTGATCCGGGGGGAATTTACATGAAGTGTGAACATCATATTCAAATTTTTCTCAAAAGTGACTCCAACAATTTTGATTAAACTTAGTATTCGAAGAGCGTGCAGAACGCTTAAAAAATAGCACATCTCCCAATTTCGATTAAATCTATGAAATTTCGAAATTTCCATAATTTCAAATTGTCTTCGGCGTCTTCCTACATGTACTTTACATGAACATAATGGGATATTTTTTTTCAAAATATGGCTCCATCAGTTTTACTTTCCCATATATGTACGTGTATACAGAGTAATATACGTAGTATAGGGAAAGTTATGTAATGCTGCGCGAAAAAAAACGGCGAATTTTCGATAGAAAAATATTCGCTGCTGAACCGTGATAACGCAAAAGTAGGTAAATAGAGTTCCTAAATTAAGAAAAAAATCCTCTAACACGTGGTGTAGCCTGAATCCATGTTTTGTGGATCCTTGATACCAAAAAACCCATTGAAAACAAAACGCCCGTCTGTCTGTCCGTCCGGTGTATGTGAAAAACACTAGCGCCTAAATCATACGTACGATTTTTTTCCAAATTGAAGAAACCCCTGTCCATCTGTTCTGAGTCGAAGCTCTGCGATTTCGAAAAACATTCATTAATTTTTGAAGGTACTTTACATGAAGGACCCCGGACAGTTTTGAAATTTTCTCAAAAACAGCTTCAATTTTTTTCTTTAATTTTCTTGTAAGAATACAGTAAAATACACATAGTAAAATAGACAAATTAAGAAGATATTAAGGTGGCATAGGTCCGATTTTCTCGGTTAACTCTGAATTTTCGAAAATTGTAAAAGTTTGAATTTTATTCAGCGTCTTCCTGCAACTACAAAATTGGAGAGAGAGAGAGAGAGAGGGAGAGAGAGAGAGAGAGAGAGATATTTCCTTCAAATAATTTTTTTTCTCCAAAGTGAGTTCGTTCTCTATGCGTTAACCCCCGTTTTCGTCCTGAAGATACGTGGCTATTAATTCGAAATTGTTGCAATTAATTGGCAATAAATTATCTGAGTGTTTCCGTGAACCTGCGACCCGAATTTCACTTATGTGTGTGCTGGCGTCGCGTCAAGCCAGCTCACACCCGTTTTCGCCTTGAAAATACGAGGCAAATAATTCGAAAATATGGGAATTAATTGGCAATTAATTAGCTATACATTATCTGAGAGTGTCCGTGAACCTGTGACCCGAATTTCACTGATGTGTGTGCTGGTGTCGCGTCAAGGCAGCTCACACCCGTTTTGGCCCTGAAGATACGTGGCAATTAATTCGAAAATGTGGCAATTAATTAGCAATAAATCATTAGACATGTTTCGTTCCGGTGAGCTGACATGGCTGTTCCAGCTTGACGCACCTCGTAAGGGGCCCGTGACAGTGCCTTGCAACACTCCATCAAAACCGGAGACAATGCTCGAGGGTGCTATTAAAGGAGGCGCTAGTGTCGCCGGCAATAGCTGCAGGTTGGGCTCGCCAACGACCGCACGTAAAAATTGGCTAATTTGTGAGAAATACAAAAAGTATTTTCTAAATGATCCATTATTCGTAATACATGCATATAAGAAATCGCTGAAGAAAGCGTGAACATCGACGCTATCTTTTGTAACATTCCGCACCTGCTTGCAGCAGCAACGCATGTTTGAAGTATCGTTGGGAGCAGTTCGTATTTTAGTTCCTATAAGAAGATGATACAGGAGAGCGGGCCACTGCAATAGTCTCCACCACCATACATAGAAATTAAAAGGTCCTGGCCGGGGAGTTTTGATGGCTTGTCGCACTTGGCGGGGCGAGGGAGCCGAGGCGAGAGGAGGTGATGGACTCAACCATAGTGAAAATCTCCACCATGAACTGCCCATCACTGGAGAAGACTAGCATAGCACTTTAAGGTGAGCTTCTCACTATACTTTTTGTAAATATTTCGACGCTTCGCCTGCCAATGTGATAGAGCAGTGAATAGTAGACTTTTCATGTGTCTAAAAGCAAGAGATTAAATTGTGAATTAGTGTTTCCCGCAAAGTATTATGATGTTCTATGACAGCCTCAAACCTACGTCAAGTATCTAGTAGATTACCAATGTGTTACCTCAAATCTTTCGAGATTGATTTTATTATTCTTTGTAATGTTTAGGCAGAAACTAGGACTGTAGTAAAGAAGTTTATTTTTGTTTGTTCTCGCTGAAAATCGTGTTCCTATTCATTGTTCCCTTCCTCGCAAAGGTTTAAAAAATTGTTACAAGTTCTCATAATTACTTACTTTTTACCTTACGAATACTTCGTAAGAAGATAACGTTATGTAATCGTGCGCTGGAAAAGGGCATATTTTCGTCAGAAAACTCTTATTGCTGGAGTCTGGTGAGGAAAACGTGGATAAAACCCGTTGCTTAATTTTAAAAAAATCCATCTTGTAGCGTAGTCAAAACCCATGTTTTGTTCCTTCTTGATACTGCAAAATCGATTGACGGCAAAACATCCGTCTGTCCGCCTGTGGTCAACGCTAGCGCCTAAACCGTTCAGCCGATTTTCTTCAAAATTCATATTCCCCAATCTTTTTTACCGATGTCAAGGCTACTGAAATTTGAAACCGATATTTTAATTTGTGGAGGTACTTTACATTTCAAAGTTTTCAAAGTAAAAAAACGCTCCAAATTTTTTGATTACATTTTGTTGTTGAATAGTGCGAAGGACGTTCAAGGAAATGATGTAGGTATCACTTTCGTTGATATCCCCAATTTTTCGAAAATCGCCAAAAAAAATTTGAAAATTGCAAAATTGAAGATAGAGATTTTTGCCTCAGACAAAGCCGGTTGTACAAAATTAGCACTTTAAAAAGGTCATGTACCTTTCTTCGTAAAGGGAGAGAGTAAACAGAGAAAGTTTTGTAATTGTGCGAAAATGATCTTTCCAGCGCACTGCGCTTGTGTGGCGTAGTGGTATCAGCGCCAGCACGTAAATTCTGAGGAACTATGTTCGTTTATCGGAATAGAAAAATAACTTGCTGGTTAAAAATACGTTTGCTGTTTTATGAGGTGTATGTTTTTGCGGAGCATTTTAAATGATTCGAAAATGAATGTGGTTTGGTAGCACTCCCAGGGGCGGATTAATATTTTTGCCGCCTGTAGGCACATCACATTCGCCGCCCCTTGTTTAAAATTAATGTTACATTTCAAATTGTAACGTTTCAGTAACAATTTCTCATCAATTTGAACGTTTTAACTTTAAAAGTAACATTATATTTTGCACATTGTTTTCATAAATTAAATAAAGTTTTTGGATTAGCTAATTTTGGATATAAACTGTATCTTCATAGCAAGTGACGTTCAACATTGTTAACGTTTCATCACTGAAACGTTAACATTAAAAGGAAACTAAAACATGACAACTAGAATTGCAACATTTTTTTCTTTCGTCAAGGGGCCTTACTTTCAGATTCATATACTTCTGAAATCATAAGGTATACTCTAATGCAGTAGATAAGTAAATAGCTTTTATTAAATATTAATATGATAGATTTTTATTTACAACAACGATTAGAATATTACGATGTTGTAACAGTTTTTATAATTCTCGATTTACCACTATAAACAAGGAATATGACATTTAACTTTTTGGATGGAGTTTTTTATATAGTTGATATAACGTTTTATTAATTATAGCTAATTTGTCTAATGATGTAAAATTTTGCGACGTGCCTTTTGGTGTGCAAATTCATCAATAATTATAGTATAATCTAAAACGCTGAGATAATTTTCTTCGATACACAATAACGCCAAGGAGTTCAGTGGATACTCTGTCATTGTACAACGCAAATAATTTTTAATCCTTTTTAAACAAGAGAATGAACGTTCTGCTATGCAATTGGCCACCGGAATACATAAAAAGATTCGAAGTGCAATGTCAACGTTAGGATAAATACATTCTAATTCTTCATTCCGTAACCACTTCAATAAAGCTGCAGGATTCATTGGCTTAACATCTTCTTCAAGGATTTTTAAATACGAACTTAAATGTATCAGCTCAGAAACAAGCGATTTTTCAAGATCTTGGGGAAATTGGGAACACAAAAATACCGCTGCTTTTTCCAAATCTATCAAAGATAATTTTTCTATTTCAATGACAGCCTTAAATTTGTCAGATACGTCTTTATTCGCTTCAAGTCTCTTATTCAATTTAACAACAATAACCAAATAAGTGTCAAATATAAACTTGTCTCGTGCGGTCAGTTCTGCTTCATTCTCGTCAATTTCATCATATTGCATTTTACTTTTCCTTTTTCTTTTGTTTTCCGATTCATACATTTCAATATTTGACAGCTTCTTACCCTTCTCTTCAAAAATTTCAAAATTTTCTCTGTTCGTTTTGAAAAGTTCTACAAGCGAAGTGTAAATACCAACCCCGGAACTTAAATCGATATCGACCTTTTGCAGTTATTTGTTCGACGCATTCAAGCGGTCTAAAATGAATCCCCAAACCTCGGCCATAATAGCAGTTTCAAGTCGATTTATAACAACAATAAAACCTTTAGCTTCTGCACATCATTCACACCCCACCCCCACCAACAATCCTGAACATGACAATTTCATCTCAGAAGAAAACTTAAGGCCAACAATCACAGTACCAGAATGTCCAAAATTCATTTCTCCGTTAGAAATCATTAAATATATTTCTCTGTCAGCCCCCAAAGTATCAAGCGGTTTCGACCAAATCTCAGCGTACTTACTCAAACGTCTTCCTCTAAAAGTAATTGTACTGTAACACCCCGCACACTCTCTCATCGAGCTCGGCGGGATTGATCTCAGGGGTGGCCTGACTCACCTTTAGATTTGTCGGCGACATGTTACCTCATACACCCGGCTGAAAGTTGGGCAGGATGCATGTGTGACTGGGCATTTCCATGCATTAGGCATTGAAATACTCGTTCTGATTTACTGAATTTAATTAAAGAAAATAACTAAGAGGTGAAGCCTCCTACAACTAATTACAATGTCTTAACCTAACCCACAACTAACTTAGCTTAGAGGTCGACCCTTCTGGGTCATTGTCCGGGCGTTCCGCCTCTCCAGGCGCGGCATCGGCCCGTGAGTCGGGTCGGCGGAAAACAGCGGCGATGTAGGCGGTGCGCGGGGGCTGACGCGCGGCTGGTGTTCCCCGTTGACCGGGTCGGACGAGCGGCTGGCGACGGGCTGCTGCGGCGGTGGCGGCCAGGTTGCGCCGCCCTGATGCGGCGACAACGACCGCGTCCTTTAGCGGCGGCCGGCTGTCAGGCCAAGGCTGGTCACTCCTTCGTTCGTTCGGTACCCACATTCGTACAGCGTTCCGGCTCTCCTTTCAGGTGACACATGAGCGGGTGGCGAAGTGGCGGCGATGCGTTGCCGGCGGCGGTCTGGCGTCTCGCGGCAATGGCGTGGCCTCTATTTGGCAGCGGCATCGAACGTGCTCGCACGTCCCCCATGAACCAATTTGGTATGCGCATTTTTCCAATCATTGAATCCCTCCGATGATAATTTTGTTCTTACTTCTGGATTGCTTGAAAACAATAGACAAACACCGCAGAAAACAGTTCCATTGCGTTCTCAGAGTAAACAAGCCACTTGCGAGGCATTTTTTCCTTACTGATATGCGTATACTCAAACATATTCGACGTTTAGTAACGAATTTTGCCATCATTGTACTCTTTTCTTGATTTAGAAACGTCAGCGTTTTTGTTTTGTTCGAACCCGTGCTCGGCAACATAATCGCGTGCGGCTTCATTAATAGATCACAAAGCTGGATCACTTTTCCAACAAAAACGATCAGTAGAAGTTACGGTTTCGTAATTTTATGTGTTTGCAGTTGTGTACATTCGGCAGAAAGCCTATGTAATTAAAAAAGAAAATAAATCATTATAATAATTTATTATAATATTATACACAAATATTGTAGAAAGATTATATATATAGTGACAATATATAGTGACTATATTTAGGGTGTCCCTTATTTTCCGACTTTCAAATTTTTGACCGCTCACCCTCCAATTTTGTTCCAATGCACTTAAAACATGCCTATACAAATTTTTTTTGAGATCGGAGTATTCTAACCCGTGCCGACTTGAGCGCGAATTCGCATGACGGACATGTCCAGAGCATGAATTTGAATCGATCGTATTACTCGTGTTGCTAATCTAGCAAAAACTAGGTTGCTAATCTAACAGTGTCATATGTTAGTGTCATATGCAGTGCCGAAGAATGCGTGTTTTTATTAAGAAATAATATTAACTATTAATATAAAACACCAAATAAACGGACACAATTGAGCATCAGTCAAGTGCTTGATGTTTTATTCCACAACATATGGGAAGTAAAATGAACAGTTAGGAAAAGCGCTAAACTTGTGGTTGGTGAGAGAATGATATTTTGCGAGAAAGCAAGAATTTCAATAAGAGCTAATCAGCATTGTTCGCAAAAACTTATTAACTTGTACTATTCGGAGTGAAGAAAATTACAAAAAACGCAAACAAGTGTGAAGATATTTTTAAGCATCGTGAAGATGAGTTTAGAAATAAATTGAACAATCTATTTGATATTGCACATCCGAATGCGTTACAAATGATTATTTTGGAAGAATAAAGGATGTTTTTATTTCGGCAGAGAGAACCAGGATGTAAAAGTTATCTTGAAGGGCTGGACGAACATTTTGCGGATAAAGAAGAAAGGGCGAGACAAAGAACATTACAAGAAGAAAAAAGATTACAAATTCTTTGATGTGATACAACTGCATCAAACTCTTGACGTCTTGAAGGAGTATACGTCTTTCTCGAAGAAAATTTGGACAGAGCAATATTCTTTCCGTGCCGTCATTACATATATAAAAACCTATTTTATAATGTGTATTTGAATGTAAAATACATAATGTAGTAAGCAATCCTAACACCACTTTTTAACATTTTAAAAGAAATTAAAATGATTTAACGCCATTAATTTTCAAAGTCGCAAAGACAATATGGGAATATTCTTTAATGAGTCCGATTTTAAAGAAATGTTGAACTTTTATGAAAGTAGCAAACTAAAGATACATCTTCCCGGGCATTGCATCGAACTCAACATAGATGGCAAGAGATATTTAATATTTAAAATGTTTCTGTTCAGATCAGATTCTAAACTATCTTGTGTAGTTAAAAATTCCTTAAATAATGTCTCTCTCTTGATCGTAACTTTATGTCAAACTGTGGCTTTAGGGCAGTGCAGCTGTAAAAGTTCCTTATCGGGGTACTTTATAAAAACTTCTAAAATTGCATGAAAAGATAAATTCCACAATTTCAAAAGCAAGTTTAAAACAATTTAGACACCGTATGTAGTATTTATTAGAAGAATTGTCTGTCGTACTCTCTGATGAAGCAGACGTACAAATAAAAATCAAAGTGGTAGCAAGTTTAGACTGATAAAATCTACACATGGAAGAGAATTTCTTTTTGAAAAGAATTGGATGAAGAATAACATGGCAAGCGCAATTGTACACTGATGGCCTTTCTTTAATTATTAATTCGTTAATAAACAATACATCTTATTCAATTTAATCTTCATTTCAATGCAAACAAGCCGACTCTGTATCAATCAATAGCAGATACCTGTTCTCTTGCCTGAAGAAGGGTATAGTTTTATTCAAAACTGCCCTTTACACCTGGAAAAGCAACTTCATATTTAGAAGCTAAAAGGTTATTTATAAAGATGAAAAGCTGTGAATGACTGCACGGAAAGACCTGTTGAATCAATGCAAGATTTTCATGGACTACTGAATGTAGATGAGGAGCAAAAGCAATTTTTGTTGAGTTGTTCAAGAACATCGTTCACTGTAATCATATTGCAAGAAAGAAACACTGAAAAAAAGTACCCACAATAAAAGTTAAAACCAAAACAAAGTCTAAAGTGTAAAAATGAATTAAATTATAATATAAAATTATATATTAAAAATGTATCAATAGTTTTCCATTGACTTAACCCAGCAAAACCAATGATCCCTAACATTCAAATTTCGCGCTCAAGTCGGCACGGGTTAATATCAACCTATTGAGATGAAATTTTATTTTTGAGTAAATTGGACCCAATAGAAAATATTTAGGGGGTGAGCCCAAAAAAATTTGCAAAAATAATTTTTTGGGCAATATAAGGGACACCCTACTATATATATTGTCACTACCGCGCGGGCCCTCGCGCGTGCGACGTCGGGGATCGATCGGGCGATCGAGATACCCCCTTCTCTCACTCACCTGATTCAGTTGCCGGCTAACTCAAGCGCAGAGACTCTCTACAAGAAATGGAAGCCCATGGACGGACGCTACTTGTTATCAAATAAAATTCATTGAGGTTTTGAGGAACAATTAAAATTTAATTAACTGAAATGATGAAATATACAAAAAAAATCCTATTACTAATACCCTTTCCCTCTTAAACCCAAAGACATCCCCCCCTTTTTTCCCAGATTCCCTGTTCACTCAAATAACTTTCTTACTTACTATAAGACAATACAAATGAAAGTACAATTTACCGAGGAAGAATCAACATACAATTTAGGAAGTTTATCCTCAAAAACAGCCACAGCGCGGCTCGCTTATGATGAGGCACAGGTCTGTGATCCGGGCCATTCACTGAAGTCTAAGGGGACAACAGACCGTGTTTTCAGAAGACTCCGCAGGGTCGATGCCCGACCTTCGGGTGAGATCATCAGGACGCCGTCGTCGGCGGTGAAAGGCCGGCAGTAGGTCACAGCTGGCGGTAGGCTCCTTGCCGGGGGGCCGGGAGGCAGGTACTCGCGCTCGAAGTCGGCGAAGAGAGGTAGGCGGAGACTTCAGCATGAAATACAGCTCTGCAGCGGTCGCGGGCGTAGTGACGCAAGCCGAATTGAATAGTTTTGACTCGCGCGCGGCACAAGATTGCACCGTACAATCAGCGATAGTCTTTTTCAGGCGACCGGACGAGATTGCTCTGCGCCTAACAAAAGTACCGGCGCACTGGTCACAATTAAAGTCCTTTACCAATTCAGAAAAAACACATGCGTGATAGCGAACGCCCGTCAGGAGCAATTCCGCATCACACACAACGCACCAAAAAAAATTACTGTCTCTCACACTTCGGAGGTGTCCCCGCCAGCGGCGTTTGCTCCCGAACGACGCACCGCTGAGGTGCTCGCTCCTCCCCGAACCTACTCTCAAGACCGTCTCCTCACTTCTCCTCTATGTTTCACTTCGTCACATCTCGCAAGGCCTCTGTAACCCCCTCTCCTTACTTATTTGCCGAAAGTTCTGGAAAGATTTTTGTTTGAATTTAAAAGGTTCCTCTCTATTGGCAAAAGGCAACTGCGTCTTAATTTCACTTCGGCCAATGTCCGGAAGCGTTTTCTGGCCGAAGTCGATGGAATAATTCCACTCGACCCTCTCTCTCTAACGTCCGGGGGGGCCGCAGGGTGCCTGGGGATGTGGCGGCGCCAGAGAGGCGCCGATCGTGTCGTAATTCTTGTACCCACTGCCCCCCCGCCGGACAAAGGAGCGCGAGGGGACCTCGCCGCGCACGTGTGCGGCGCGAATTGGCCCGACCCTCGCGCACACAAAGGGGGGCGCTGCGTAGGCCCGCGACAGGCTACTATGTCGTGTGTTTAAAATCAATTTTTTCTTCTATTAACTATTCGGTATCGTCACAATATATATATATAATTATAAAGGTTTAATTAATTGTACAAAAAATGCTTAAACTATTTACATCGGTTGAATCGTCGACTCAGAATCAATCGCAGTTATATTTTCAATTGCTTGAGGAACCATTTCGGTTTTAGCTGTTTGGAACTTTGCAGCCTCAGTATTAGATTCAGTGATAACCCTGAATAAATAAAAGAGTCAAAATATTATATGCATTATTACATATTATATAAAATAAAGTTTAGTAACATAGTTATGGTAACATATTTTATGCTAATTTATTTAAATTCTATATTAAGATTAGCTGACCCGGCAAACGTTATTTTGCCATATAAATTATTCCTAGAATTATTTTAGTAGGAAAAAATGACTAACTTATTCTCAGTGTTTGAGGATGCGGTATATATGAATTGAAGAGGCATGGAGCGCTGTGAACTATGATGCAATATAAAAATTACATAGTACCACACATTTATATTTTTAATTTATTGTAATTCATTTATAATGATATACATAGCTAATTACGATAATTTTACTAAAAACTATATCAATCTCTCAACGCAGTAGAGCGTACAATATTTTTTATCCCATCTTTAGCCTAAGAGAAGTGAACTGGATGGTTTGCCGATTCGAGAGCATGACCAGCGTACTCTAGAATTCCAGAGGGCAATGGCATTCCACGTATGACCGTGTGAAAAACATGATGTGCTCAAATCTAAGCCACAAACAGACATCGTTTGGTCTTGAGATTTTTACTGACTGTCATCGCAGATGCCTATCTTAACGGAAATTGAATATATTTAAATTGAATTGGCACATCTGTAAGTATAAAAGGGATCCGTGGCAGTAATATTGTAGATTATCACCTCGAAATTTGCCATTTAAAATGATGGCTTCGACAACGTTTTTCGTTACAGCCTTGCAAATTAATCGTAAATTATTTAAAAATTACACCGAAATAGAAAAATGATAATTGTGAACGTCACTATTACGATCTCATCCCTATTCCGTGCTGCTTACTGGGTCAAAAGCATCGCTTAATGCGGATTGCGGATTAGGTACATCTGACAACACTGGTCAGTAGTGACGCCGGTAGACGCCTGGCGGGGATCCTTACATCATTATATCATGTAAATCAATCAGGGTTTTCTTCACCTATTGTTGCACTACATGGCAGTAACAACGAAAATCTATGACTCAAACATATTAAAAGACGGCAGGAGAAAATAATTAACGATAATAAATAAATTTTCTCTACAAGACAATCATTTAAACAATCGTTATTAAATACATGTACACATTTTTAACTGTTCATTAATGAATCTGTTCCCCCTTTTGTACATTCGAGAATTTAATATCAACTTCCGAAGCCTAACTAAACATTAATTAATAAAGGTTAATTAAACATTTCGCAGCAACAAACATCACCAATTATTAAAACAAAGTTTCTAGTCCCAAAATCATTTCTACCTGTAGTCAAATAGTAATTGCTGTTTTTTCCTGCTAATTGTAGTATTAATGATATATTAGTCTCTAATATGCATAAGAGTCCTCAAACCTAACGCAACAATGAATCGCGGAGATAAGCATTTTTCTAGCTGAGCCCGGCAGACGCTGTTCTGCCCCTATACCTCTTTCTCCTTCCTTCTCTCTCTCTTTTCCCCGTCTCTCTCTCTTTCTCCGTGGGTGTCTCTCTCTTTCTCCGTGTCTCTCTTTCTCCGTTTCTACTCTCTCTCTCTTTCTCCGTCTACCACCGTATTATTCACATTTAGTAGCAGATTCTGCACGTCGCTGAGCAGGTGCGTAATATAGAGAAACGCCGTGGGTGAAATACATACCGTGAGTAAGCGGGTTGCGTAAAAAGTTTTGTCCCGAAAATTTAAAAAAATGGCATGGACCACCCTTATCACTTAGGGGTATAAAAATAGATAACAACCTATTCTCAGACCTACTGAATATACATATAAAATTTCATCAAATCGGTCTAGCCGTTTCGGAGGAGTAGGGTAACTAAAACTGACATGAGAATTATGTGTGTATGTATATATACGACGAGTCGTGAATTTGACCCTTCACAATAATTATTTGTAAAAGGGGACAGGATTCTTTCCCGGGAATGGGCTCTGGATTCAATTATTCTCATCAATGGAAACATAAGGGTAATCGGACTAAACATGAATTTTTATTGATCGATTAATTACAAAAGTTGGTGGTTTTTATTCCTCTGCTCTATCATTTTCCTATTCTAGACAACCTCTTATTTATTCACTCTTTATTGTCCTGGAATTCCATTCATTTCTTATATTTTTAACAACTGTGGGGTCCTTTGCTACAGATCACTGCTTCCTGTTACCTATTCACCCCCCTCTCAATGTTCTCCCATCTGTTCTTACCCACACCGCACGTCCGGACTAGGGCCACGCCACTCTGCGACCGCAATCAGCGAACGAGGCGATGCCTCGCGCAGCGCCGGCGGTGCTCGGGACTCGTCGGGTTGCTGGACGCTGAAGTGGGGGGAGGGACCGATCGCTTCCAAGTACTCCGCTGCCCGCCTTCGCCGCTCGCGACCGTTCCCAGCACAATACTTGCCGCCGCGATCCCGCCGCTACAACGGACTCGCCACGCGTCGCCCGCCAATGCTTCTCAATTCGACTGTCCGTAATAAATCTTTTCGTCCACGCCTTACAGTTGGATGTTTAATGCTGCCCAGCTATGTTCACTCTATGTTCTCCTTGCGTCCGCCCACAAGCTTTGCCATGTCAACGCAGATTTTGCCACTTTTAGCACAATTCAATGATGAATCTTCCCTCACCCCGATTAAGTCTTTGTTCCCACCTGATCACTAAGACACATTCACCACACATTAACCGTCAACTGCCGCACAGAAATCCACGTGCCGCCGCTGCTCCGCATTCGCCCACGGGACTGTCTCCATGCACCGACAGTGTCCTTTCTTCACTTCACAAATACCTACCGTTTTAGCTCACTACATACCATTTTTCTCCGCATAGTCCTTCCCGATGCCTTCCATTCTCGATGAGCCCGGGTTTCACCAATATTCGTCCTTTTTCTTCTACACCTCTCGTAACCGTCCGTTCCATTCCCCAGCCATAGCTTCACAGCCGACCTGTCTCGTGGTTCCCTCGCGCTTCGGCTCTCCTCTCTGACTCGACTCCGGCCCCCGACTCAGTCGGCGCGCCCGCCGCTACCGCGCAATTCAAATGTTTGCGCACGGAAACGCATTATTATCATTGTAATGATAATAATTCGTTTCAATATATATAGTTCATTTTAACGAATAAAACAATACGTCAAGTATATTTAATTTCTAATTATTGTACTAATCATTTTTTGCGTTTTGAGAATATTTTAGCAACACAACTCTGCGTTAAAAATATATTAATGTTAACATTTATTTAACACAAGTTATTAGTACATGGAAAAAATGTACAAGCTGAAAACTAAAAATGTTATCTAATCTATATGTTTATACTAACTCAGTAATAGAATTGTCGAATGAACTGTAGCAGTGATCAGTTTCATCAGGGACTGAATACCGAAATAATTGCGGTAAAGGTATTTATACCGGTATAGAAATACCTTTACCTCTATTATACCTTTATTCAAAATACCTTAAAAATACCGGTATAAGACGTCAAATACCGGTATTTTTAGAGGTATTTTACCTTTATTCGACGTCTATACCGGTAAAATACCTCTATATAGGGAGAGTATTTCAGTATAATCATACAGGTTTCGGGGGGGAAACATTCTGATTTTTAACGCTGAGATGTCTCAGAGGAACAATTATGGACTCCGCAGAGTTTCTGATCGGGGGTCCTAGGGTAAGAGTCTCAACGTTGGCGTATTTTCGTCACCAGACATTCAACCTAGGTCGAGTTCTGTTGTTGGTTGAGAAAGAATTATTATAATAGTCTGGGCACGCGAAGGCGTGTTTGGGGGAGCGAACGCGCGTGTGCACACGCGAACGCGCATGTGCACACGCGAATGCGCGTGTGGGGACGCGAACGCGCGTTGGGGAGCGAACGCGCGTTTGGGAGCGAACGCGTGTTTGGCGAGCGAACGCGCGTTTGGCGAGGCGAACGCGCGTTTGGCGAGCGGACGCGCGTTTGGGAGCGAACGCGTGTTTGGCGAGCGAACGCGCGTTTGGTGAGCAAACGCGCGTTTGGTGAACGAACGCGCGTTTGGGGAGCGAACGCGCGTTTGGGAGCGAACGCGTGTTTGGCGAGCGAACGCGCGTTTGGCGAGCGAACGCGCGTTTGGCGAGCGAACGCGCGTTTGGCGAGCGAACGCGCGTTTGGCGAGCGAACGCACGTTTGGGCCTGCGGACTCTGCCAGGATATCTGTTGTGAAAGAACGAAGGCGATAGAAATCTGACATCGGTTGATAAGACTTCATGCAACGTTCCTTGGCGCATTCCGATTCTCGGAATCAGTTTCCCTTTGCGAGGACTGCGCCGTTGCGTAGGCAGTTTCCGGAGGTCCAGCGTTTCGACCCATGGGCGTCTCCGGTTCGGCAGAGGATAACGCACTCGACCTATATACTTCAGGCTATTAATTTCTTTTCGCAGTGAGTAGAATTGAAATATGAGAGAAGGATGTTTGACCGTAGGCCCCAACAAACGCTTTGCCGAATGTGTACTGTGAGAGAGAGTGAGAGAGAGAGAGAAGAGAGAGAAAAAGGAAGAGAAGAGAAAGAGAGAAAGAAATCGAAAGAGAACAAAGAGAGAAAGAAAGAGCGTGTGTATATAGCGCGAGAGTGTATAGAGCGTGAGTCTATAGCGCATGAGTGTGTAGCGCGCGTGTGATTGGTGCAAGCGTGTGTTAGTCGCGCGCGTTTGTTCGGAGCGCGCGTTTGTTGGGCGCGCGCGTTTGTGGGCGGCGCGTTTGTTGGGCGCGCGCGTTTGTTGGGCGTGCGCGTGTGTGGGCGCGCGCGTTTTGGTGTGCGCGCGTGTTTGACGCGCACGCGTATTTGACGCGCGCGCGTGTTTGACGCGCGCATGTATTTGGGGCGCGTGTTTGGCGCGCGCGTGTTCTTAGCGCGCGGGTGGGTTTGCCGCGAGCGCGTGTGTGGCACGCGTTTTGTGGCGCACGCGTGGGCTACGCGTTTGTGGCGCACGCGTTTGTGGCGCGCGCGCGTGTTTGTGGCGCGTGTGTGGGGCACGCGGCAGTATTTCCATTGAAAATACCGGTATAATACCGGTATAACCCCTTATGGACGTCCATACCGGTATAGACGTCCTGTAAAGGTATTTTACCGGTATAAAAGAATAAAGGTATTTTATACCGGTATGAAAAAAATACCGGTATTTTACCGGTATTTTTACCGGTATTCAATACCTTTTCGGTCCCTGAGTTTCATATATAGGTTTAAAGAATTCATTTATTTTTTTGTCTTGTCAATTTCATATTGACATTTCTCTTCCTTTTCTTTTCGGATTTTTGCATATTGACTTCCGCTTAGAGTTTTTCGATAATCACTCATTTTAAAACTTCAAAATATCATTTTTACTCAGCAGACTCTTACAATAAACGACACACAACAATAGTAACAAAAGAAAGAAAAGGGTTATTTCCAGATCCGTCTTCTGGAACTTTAACTCAAGAAGTAATAAATGTCGCTACTTTCTGTATAGCGCAATATGAATGCATGTCGAAATCCGTCAGCGATTTCTGATTGGCTAATTCAAACTCCTGACTCTAAGAACGTAATTATTTCAGCTCAATCAACCAATCAGAAGTCGTTGACGGGTTCTTTTCATGTATTCTGTAACACTGAAAATGTCCCCATTTGAAATTCAAACTTAACTTATAAATCAAAGGTTGAGGGTGCGGCTTGTCTCGTTTAAATCATTTTTTAAAATAAAAATATTGTTTATGCTGTTATAGTTTTTAGAGAAAACAAATTTGTTTTAGAAAATATCAAGAAAATTTTGCTCTTTGAAAATTTGCCGCCGTAGGCACGTGCCTACTGTGCTTATGCGTAAATCCACCTCTGAGCACTCCGTGTTGAATTTGACGTTTTGAATATGAATGAGACAGGAAAAAATATATCTACAGTGGAATATTTTATACTTTGTCCTAAATTATTTGTCTTTTTACATGGACAATTGGACATTTACGTGTTTATGCATATGCCCGGGTTCGGTCCATGCGCGCTTTTGTGGCGTAGTGGCATGAATTCTAGCAAGTTAAATGTGTGGATTTGGGATTGCGTCTCGGAGCGGAAAAACATTTGAGGGTTTATGTAGTTGTATAACATTGCGGAGCATTTTGGAACAATGCGAGAAAGTAAGTGCTTTGTAAGCACCATTAGTTTAACAATAAATTACAACCATCCACATGGAGTTGTGGAAAGGACCCAGGAAATTTACATTGACTGTATCCCACGGTCCTGTAGGCGCTGGTCAAAGCGGAAATTGTTTTGGGAAAAGGCTTTCTGCCATGCACATTGTTGACATGCGTGAATCATGTCAACAATATCTATATCAATGTTGAACAAGTAGCAATATTTATGTGCTAATTATTTCGCCCTGACGATGTCCAAGTGACCTCTATCTAACAGTTTTAGTAGTTGTTTCAGAATACTTGGTATAATTACTTTGCATTTTTCTGATGGAGTGTTAGCAAAATTACTCTTTTTTGGTCGGAGAATCCTTTTTGTCTTGGATCTTGAATCCGCTTTCTGTTAGTTCGCCATCATATGGATAAATCGCTTGACGTGACTAAGGATCTTGTCCTTATTGTTTTGCTTGGCAATTTTCCAGGCGTCAGTGGGGAATTGTACCGCTTTTCCAGAATTTCGGTCCAGCTGTAATATAATCTCTTTAGTGTTGTCGAACTGGAGTTTCGATCCGACTCGAAGTCCTGAGGGACCTCCAGCCCTTACATGAAGGTTGGTTGGCCTGAAATAGATATCGTAACTATAATTTGTTCATAAAATGCCCACACGCTGCAATCGTAGTGCTGTTCGCTGTGGCATTTCTCAACTCGGTTTGAAAACTGCGAATAGTTTTTTGTGATCTGTGACAGAGTTGAATTTTTTTACTTTCGCTCACTTACCAATGTGAGAAGAGAAAGTACTGCACTTGCGCGCCAAAAAAACTGCGAATTTTTGGCACAAAAACTCTTTATTGCCGGGCCCTAGTAACGAAAAAGATAAATCCAGTTGCTAAAAATAGATAAAATTCCTCTATCACTTGGAGTAGACAGAGTATGTTTTGCGCGTCCTTCATACCGAATAATCTGTTGACGGAAAACCGTCTGTGCACAATGCTAGCGCATACATTATTCAGCCGCTTTTCTCCGAAATTGATATTCCACAATAATTCTGGCTGATGTCACAGCTTCTGGAATTTGAAACCGATATTTTAATTTTGAGAGAAATTTTACACGAAGCCTCTCGAATTATTTCAAAATTTTCAAAATAATAGGTCCAAATTTTTTTATTAAATTTTGTTTTTAATTAATGAAAAGAGCGTTTAAGAGGATGGTACAGGTCTCATTTTCGTTACATACCCAGATGTTTCAAAAAATTGAAAGGTTAAGACCCAGTACTTTCGTTTGCGATGAATTTCGCAGCAGTTTTTTATGAATTACTCCTAAGTATGTCCAGTAAGGTAGGTTATAGATCATTTAATACCATCTGATCCCTAAAACAAATTACTGCGTAATTAATAAAAGAAACAGGTACATTAACCGCATAACTTCAATAACTTAAAGAAAAGTACTTATTCAATTTGTTAACTGCAATGACTGCTGATAATTGTATCACCTTTTAGAGATAAAGTGATTCTGTGGTCGTATTTTGTTAGCCATTAACAAACTTCTTTATGGATCAAAATAAACGTACGTTGAATGACGTATGTTACAATAACATACATTGAATTACATAATACATTGAATTTTTACTTAAATATAACTTTGTGCGTTTGTAATTTTTCGATGTTTTTGATGAATTTTAATGGTTAAGAAAAGTCGCCAATGACCTTATCAACGTGTCATTAAAGCTTTTAAAAATATTGATTGTTGATTATAACAGATGTAGACCCAGTTTCTGTTTAGGTGGAAAAACGTGTTATAACATTTAAAAAATATTTTACAATCAGCAAAACGCAATAAAGTCATGAATAACCTAAATATTAATAAAATATATTGTAAATAAAGGAAATCCTTATTCAACTCAACCTTGCGACAGAGTTGCCCGATGATTAAATGTATATCCCAGTACCAAACGTCAAAAATCCTGGTACTTTCACTAACATTCCTGGTACCAATGTCAATTGATTTAAATTATGACATTGTTCTTATTATAACTTTTATATTTTTAACTCACACAGGAAATTCGTTAAACTTGACTCGATATCGATTCATTTTATATCTATACACTAAATGGAAGACTAAGACTTTCTACCCCCTCCGACCATATCATCCACTAGAACAAAACATCTTATGGTCCCTTTAACGTTTTAGGGTAGTGATTTCACCAACAGAATAGGTATTTGTAACATCAGTGTTAAGATTTAAATTATTTAATAAAAAGTTATGAAACTAAACTTAACTAATACATCAATTACCGTATTCTTAAAATCCTGGTATTTAAGCGTACCAGGAAGTCTTCATCCTGGTCCATGATATCTTCACTAAAATCTTTGTAAAAGTACCAGGATCCTGGTACTGCATTGCGATGCAGAAACTAACATTTAAGTTACGCAATTAATTGTCGCTCTTTACGAGACTTCGAAAAATTTACGTGCAATGATCTTACAGGTATCTTACTCCGTAGATACGAATTACATACATGTGATTCATAAGAGGTCCACTGCAGAACTGACTTGTGGTCTCGGTGATTCAAGCGTCGCGAGATCAATTGCACACGGCGCTTACGAATGAGGTGGGCGATTGGCCTATCAGATTGGTATTTGAACTGATTATCGAATCTTCTGGAAGAGTTCGTCAGTTGGGGAAATTCCGCGAAGCGCCGATCGCTCGTCGGGCGCAGCCGCAGCCGTGGGCGTGAGAGGTGGCCAGCGCCACACGTCTGGCATGCACCCTGTCTGGAGCAGTAACATGCGCGTATCAACGGTTTCTGCCTTGCCAAGGATGGAATAAATTTATGCATAATTTTATGCTGTGCTGTGAGCCCGAACAGTCTATTTTTCCTCTGTGTCCCTTTTTCCTCTGTTTCTTCCCCCCCATTCTCTACCTCTCTTTTTTTCTCCCATTCTCTGCCTCTCCTTTTCCCTCTTTGTTTTTCACTCTGTATCTCTTTCCCCCACTCTCTGCCTCCATTCCTAGTTTATCTTTTTTCCTCCCATTCTGCCAGTCTTTTCCCCTCACTCTCTGCCCCTCCTTTACTTCTGTTTATCTTTTTTTCTTTGTCTCTATTTTCCCCTCCTTTCATCAACTCGCGCCACCGGCTTCTCCTATCTTCCTCGACCTCGCCCCACATCACTCGACAAAGCCCAGCAACGCTGAAGGTCAAGTGGATTGGGAATTATATTTAACTGAAGCGCCATCTAGTGAAGTTACAATAATTATAGTATGACTATATTCTTCTCGCAAATGCAAGGAATAAGTTGATAAGATTTTATCGCAATCTGTTGAATGGTATGGCAAACCAACATTGACTTTACTTTCCCGTAAACTATGCGTACGTACGTTAGTTATTGTAATGCTGCGCAAAAAAAACGGCGGATTTTCGGCAGAAAGAAATTTAATACAGGGCCCTGGTAACGACAAAATGGATAAATCCAGATGCTAAATTAAAAAAACCAAATCTTCTAACACGTAGTGCAGCCAGAATCCCTATTTTGTGGATCCTTGATACCGAAAAACCAATTGAAAGCAGGACGTCAGTCCGTCCGTCTGTGAGCAACGCTAGCGACTAAAGCGTTCGTCCGATTTTCTCCAAAATTGATATTCCCCGATCTATTTAAATATTCTCGCGATCCCTTGAATTTGAAACCAATATTTTAATTTTGAAGGGTACTTAATATGAACCCCCAATTTCAAAATTTAAAAAAATGGCGCCAACAATTTTGAGTAAATTTTGTTGTTGGATAGTCTGAAGGTCATTTAACAGAATAGCTTAGGTCTTATGTTGGTTGAAAACTCTAATTTTTCGAAAATTGAAAAAATTAAAATTTTTTTCGGCATTTTCCTACAACTGCAATTATGAAGATACAATTTTTGTTCTTAATGAAATGTGTTAATAAAAAATAGGTCTTCAAATAAGGTCATGCTCAATTTTTCAAAATCCTCATTATTTTTTTTTCGAAAAATTGTGTATTTTATCTTCTTTAAACTATTTTTTCTTACAAACCTCACAACGTTTTTTTTATTAAATTGGGAGCTGAGCTAGCATAATGGAAGCTTAAAAGAATGGTGCAGGATTCATGTTCGTTGAAATGCCTGATTTTGCAAACATTTTAAAAAATTTTAAAAAAAGTTTACCGCCTTTCTACAACTACAATTGTGAAGGCACGATTGTTTTTCTTAATGAAATGTGCGCATCAAAAACAGATCTTCAAATAAGGCCACGCTTATTTTTTTCAAAATTCGAGTAGTTTTTCTGTAATTTTGTGACAAAGATTATAGCCCGCTGTAGATGTACTGCGCTTCGGACAACTGGATGCGTCGTAAATTAGAATGTGTAATTTTGTATATTATTTCTTTGTTCGTTTCTTACATTCGTCCTTTTGTTAAACATTTACACATTCATATTTTAGAAATTGTTTATTTTGAAATATTTGAAATGAAAAGTAAAAAGAAATATCTCTCAGAATAGCGACAATGTGGGGTCTGCAACAATGGAATTCCATTTTCGCTGGCGAATATCTGTGAATTACGTGTGATTGTTGTGACCTGATGGAGCTGTATGAAAAGAAGTTATAATTGTCTAATTTATGTTGATATTTGCGTGAAAATATTTAATTTTCACACCAAATGCTGTACCATTTGTAGTGAGTAGAGTATTTGTTGCATGGTTTTAGAATACTCTTCTCTAATCATGGCCGTATTGAATGCATTTCTATATTGTCCAGGGTATCAGGCTTCTTTTTCGAATACACGTTTACAAAACTTTTGTATTCTATTTTTGTGCAGTTGTAGAATTCACATAGTTCTGACTACACTGCGATGGAAACAGTGAGTTGTACGCTTCTTGGTTGAATTGACGTTTTCAAATAATATCTAAGATACTAGTAGCGCATAAAGTGCAATATTTCAGTACTACGTAGCTGTTTCCTGTAATACGGGAAAGTAAGTGCTGTTGTAGCACCACTAGTTATCTTATATATTATTTCTGAAATCGCTGATTGGTCTTTTCAATAAATTGAGCGATACGAAACCGATCTGTATAAAGAAGCAATGGATTGAAAAATCATGTTTCTTTTCAGCTGCACATAGGACATTTATATTGAAAGAGTGCGTTAAAAATACGTAAATATTAAAAAAAGTAGTAATTCGGGACTGTAATTTCTGATTGCCGCGCGATCTTTCGAAAGAAAATTACTGTCGGACGGTGGAGGGGTGCAAGTGAATATTGCAATCTCAAGCATTTTTGTTTGTTTCAGTTTAATGTAAGAAGTGTAAGCACGTGAACGTGATTTTCTACATTGAACAGAAATCTTGAAATATGAGAGTTTAGTGATCTTAGTGATGTTAGGTCGTTTACAATGCTGGAATACAAAAAATGAATTTAAGCAGAAAACAGTTTGGTTATTTGACTAACTGTGCGATTTAATCGCACGGATTCTCACTAGTATATTGAATTTGTAAAAATGTTCTGTTCGATTTTGTAAAAAAAAAAAAATATACAAACCTTGACCTGACAACGTATAAAAAAATATCCAATTTGGTGCAGTCGTTTGGAAGTTGTGGGCGTACATACATTTTGGTGATTCGTTTTTATTTATGTGGATGAAAT
Organism: Acheta domesticus; assembly: GCA_031308135.1. Taxonomy (NCBI): domain Eukaryota; kingdom Metazoa; phylum Arthropoda; class Insecta; order Orthoptera; family Gryllidae; genus Acheta; species Acheta domesticus. The sequence goes on along the minus strand of JAHLJT010009436.1, from coordinate 126,320,396 downwards.
AAAGATATAAGCGATTTATTTTACTCAGTATATTATCCTAGAAATCAGAAGATAATGTGGATACCTAAGTATTTCTTTCTCGTAGAAATGAATCCACAGATTGTACTTCATTGCTTACATTGTGATATACCAATTATTCAGGAAAAGAGTAGTCGATCGCAGGTGGTTGCTAAGGGGGCTTTGAAAAAAGATGGAAGTTGATTATTTTGTGAGGTAAAAAAGTTTTGTTTGTTTGGACGAGTGATAGTTGTAACCGAAAGTTCTGCGAAGTTGTAGTCGTTTATTGAAGTAAAAATAAAATTGCTGAGTGTAGTGCAACCTGAAAGTGATTTAAGTCATTTAGGTGCAGCGCCCGCTAAGATCTGTCAGATGTGGAATTGTGATCCAGAAGTGACAAAATGTCTGCAAACAACGAGCAAATCCGCAGCAATCAATAGCCAAAAAACTTTCGGATGTTTCTCGTCCCCCGTATGGCGGGCGGATCGGGTTCCCCAGACTGTAAAATGGTAAACAAATGGTAGATTTGACATTCAGTAGTAATAAAGAGATTTTGTTACAACATCTAATTTAAAGGAATGAGAATTGTAAGAATTTTGTTGACAATCAATTAAGTATTCTTCACTATGTTTCATTGCCATTTTGCTATTTAAATCGAAAATATAATTTCAAACGTATTTGAATGTGTTTAAGATGACCCAAATACCACCCATTTAAGAGATTTGAAATAAAAGTATTTTATGTTCAGCAGAGATCTACCCTAAAATGAGTACAAATTCATACATTCATTTGCATTCACTTCGAAGTGTAGATCTTTTCTTTTTATGAAATATTAAGAAAATGTTCGCACAGTCACATCAGTAAAAATGTTCGAAATATCACCCTTTACATCATTATGTTATAGATACCGCCTATTTAAAAAAAACTACAATTTTTTGCCCGTTAATATGCGCTGTGAAATGTCATGTAACTTCGTTACGCATGTGACATTTGTCCTTGACTATGAGGCTGCATTACATGTTATGATGGTGGACGAGTAAATGAAATCTTTGCGTCAGAACTTAACGCCTGTGTGTAAGGAGTTGCCAAACAATGAAAGGCAAATATGACCTTTGAAATTTCGTTGTGTGTACATTGTTCATTACCCACCACATGTTCTTCTGCAAATTTTGATCATCTCCTCTCTTCTACTTGTCCTAGAAGTTTTAATGTTTATTCTTAATATTTTGTATAAAATTAATTTACACATTAACATATAATAACAAAAATTTAAACATTAAATTGCGTGGATACTTACAACATTCCCATCCAAATCCTCTTCTCGTGGGAAATTGCACAGTACTTGCAAGCAGAATACATTTTTGAAAGTTGACGATTTCTATTTATAATTTAAATACGAGATACAGTATTCCAAATATAATATGTAGACAAGGTACATATATGTACATCCATTTTACGCCATTTTAACAAACACTAATAATTAACAAACATAAATCAAGCTGTATATTAGATTTTCGAAAAATATGAAAAATAAAGTCGCAACACATTAACTTTATGGTCGAAACTATTTGAAACTAATGACGCTACACGAGCACATACTTTCTCATATTATTTCTAACTCCTACGCAAATTATATTATTATATGAACTTGCATAAGTGTTTACAACCAGCAACATTATTTACGCACCGGGACACGAACTCAGATCCTCCATGTTAACTCGCCGTGAGCCTTACCTCAACGCTATAGAAATGCCGTCAGCTTGTAACTAGGGCGGATACTTTATCTGTGTCGACCCAATATTTCCAACACGATGTTATCGAAAATTAAGAGAGATTAACAAAAATGAGGCCTACACGATTCTTTTAAGCGTCCCTTTTTACTTTATCGTATATGCACTTATATACGGAGTAATGTATGTAATATAGAGAAAGTTATATAAATACTGCGGCAAAAAACGGTGATTTTTCGATAGAAAAACTCGTACTGCGGGGACCTAATAATAGAAAAAGTGGATAAATCCTGTTCTAAAATGACGCAAAGTACTCTTCTAAAACATTTATTTTTTTAGTTAATAGGTAATTATTATACTTTTTAACTATGTGGTAGGCCGAAGGCCTTTAAGCCATTAAAATACCTACATCTTACCGTGTTCTAACCTTTCGCATTCTGGTATTCACCCCAAAATGATCTCTCCATCACAACAAAGCTGCGGAAAAGAGACCATGAGGTACCAAGAGGGGAAAAACCCTGAAGGGGGAAAACTGCCGTCAGATGACGAGTACATGTTAATCTTCCAGACTTTTTCTAAACTATTTATGTATTTCCTGGTATTTCTTGGGCATCTCCATCGTCTTAGGCCTTCTCAGCCCCTGAAGTCTACCAGCGCCACAGAATATCGACCGCACCATCGCCTCTGCGCTTACTTCTCGGAAAAAAGACTTAAAGTGTTCCTTTAATTATTTGATGGTATACGTCTTTATTACTGATTTACTTAATTCACTAAATTAATTACTGATTCACTTAATTATCGCTTACATATTGACTTATTTATTTCATCTTTAGTCTAGGCTTCGCTCATACTACTAACCAGAGCTGTTTTCCCACTCTATGATTACCGTTTCCCTAATGGTTCGAACCTTTCCTAAAATTGTTCCTAATTCTTTCATGAAGTGAGATCTACTATCACCTAATACGTTCTGAGTGAGCGTTATGTTTCTAAGTTGGAAGTAATAGTTCTCCATTCCTATCCTCCAAGTTTCTGTAGTGTAGCAACTTAACAGGATATGGAGCAAATCACCTATTACCGCAAAGTAAAAGATGCCATTGCCATTTGAATCCTTCATTCCACCCGAACCCTAAACCAAGCGTATTCTCGTCTTACGTCCCTTTTAAGTGTGTGCAAGTAACTTACGCATCCCCATACTTGTCTCATGTGAATTTGTGCCATTAACGAACATTTTTCTGCCGTTGGTGCCAGGATATCATGCCTTTTACTATCCGAAATTAATCGTTCTATCTCACGTGTTCCTCCATCCTCAACTATCTCCGGAGAAAATTCTTGCAGATCTACGCGTTTCACTTTGTACGCCCAGTAGCGCTGATCGCTTTCCTGTAATTGCACTCTTAAACACCAGCAAATAAGCGTGTCAGTCTCTTCACTTGCTAACCTAATACAAAGCTTAATGGGTTTCATTTTAAAATCTTTCCAAATTCCTACTCTACCTCACTTAAAACGCCGATATTTGCTGCGAATCTAGACTCCGAGAATTAATTTGAAATAATATGTTTCGATGCTTTACAATCTGTCTCCCCAGAATTTCCCCCCGTAACTCACGAAATCGACTCCCCAGAATTTCCGCCCCGTAACTCACTGCTGGGAGAACTAGCGATTTGAACATTGTGTCGCACACCTTTAAAGGCAATTCCGGTACACTGCGCATCACGCAACCGATTTCTTTGCGAGCACTTCTTCCTTTACTATGAGCCGACAGTATGTGACAATTTCATTCCCTGTTCATAGAAAATTTTGCACCAAGATAAGTAATAGTTTTTACACGGGCGCGTTCCTTCTGCGCGTAATATCATTTCACTTTGTTACACTAAATAAACCCATTATTGAATATAATTTTCGTTTTTTCAATGTTTACTTTTAATCCCTATGTATCACTCTATCTTTCTAGGATGTTTAAACTCATCTGTAAGCCCTCGATTGTTTCTGAACACAGAGCTAATTCGTTATCATAAAGTAATCCGGGAATTTTCAGGCCATTAACTTGCGGCGCAGATATGTCCGCTTCCTGTACCCATGTCATTAAATCATTTATAAACAAAATAAACAATAGCGGTGAGAGATGACGACCCTGTCTTACTCCTATTGCCGATTTTATTGTTTGCGTTGTACTTCCGTCACCGCACTTGAAGAAATTCACTCCTCTGTACATGTACATTTAACATCACATCCTCTGTACATTTGAAGTAACCTAAAATGCCTAGTTCATTTAGTTTTCGCCATAAAGTTTCTCTGTAGATTGAGTCTAACGACTTTTCGAAATCCACAAAACTACAATAGAAATGGCCCCGTTTACGTGAAAGCGCCTGTGTTACAAGAGTATCTAACACAAAGATATTGTCGGTGCTAGCAAAGTCTCTCCTAAAACCTGTCTGCATTTTTGAAATTTTACTATATTTTTCTGCCCATTTACTCTGTCGATTGTTAAGAATTTTACAGAACAATTTGCTTAGTGCTGGTGCCACATAATCATAAGACTAATGCCACATAATGTTCTGGGCAATTTGTATCGCCTTTATTTTCAAAAAACCGTTGGAGGATAGCTTTGCTCCAAGTTTCTGGACACGACCCGGTATCAAGAATGCTATTAAACAGCTTAAGAATACTCTCTGGATCTATGTTTCACAATTCTGAAAAAAAATTTGTCGGAATGCCATCCGCGCCACCGGCTTTCCTACTACTCCTGGATACAATACCTTCTATTCTCTTCATTCCACGTTATAGACTCATCTAATTCAGACAGTTCAGTGAAAATACCTGCCCGTTTCAATGACAGCTATTGCGAGTGTACGTGAAAAATACTGCATCCACGCATCTAATGAAATTACATTACATGCATTTATTTTACTACGCAGCAATGAATAATGTCCCAGATTGATTTACATTGATCGTTCCTTACAATTGCCTCTATTCTTGCTGCCTCACTCTCCTTCCAAGAGTTTTTTGATTAGGTGACCTCATACTGCCTAATCAATAACAAGTAACCATTTCTCACTTCAGCAGTTCCCACGCTTCTATGCTTCCTTATGGATAATATTGCTTCACACCCGCTTCCGCGACACTTTTAACTAAACCTCCCTTGTGTCAGTACATTTGTGTGGCTATTAGGTAAAACTCATTAACTCCACTTTTACGTTATTCGAGAAAATCAGGTTTTAAATTTGATAATACTGATTTGGGATATAGAAATAATGCTTCGTTGTGCGATTCTTTTTTTTAAGGGTTAAGGAATATCTGAAAAAAACTAGTTTTTAGCAATATTTGCCTATCCCATCCGCCCACGGTAAACGTGTAAATTGACTGGATTGGGTAGGAGTTAATGAGTTTTTCCTGGTACACGGGTGGAGTTAATAGTTTTTCCTGTTCCGCTTCACTTTTATCGACTTATTTAAATATTTTTCGGTATATGTCGATGTTTTTTGACATATATCGACGAAATTCGATATATTTCGATATATTCGATATCGTAGCTTTATATCGATGTATGCTGATAACTTTCGATATATATGGATATATTAAACTATATTTCAATATTATCAAATTTATTTCGATGAATATTTCTATTTTTCCTTACAAATCTACACATTAGACACATTTTGATACATTCGGCATATGAAAATTAATTTAGTTTTGAGTTGATGTTGACATATATCGATGAGTTTGACATATTTAAAGCAGGGACCGAATACCGAAATAATAGCGGTAAAGGTATTTATACCGGTATAGAAATACCTTTACCTCTATTATACCTTTATTCAAAATACCTTAAAAAATACCGGTATAAGACGTCAAATACCGGTATTTTTAGAGGTATTTACCTTTATTCGACGTCTATACCGGTAAAATACCTCTAAATAGAGGTATTTTACCGGTATTTTCTCATGAAAATACCGGTATTTTCATGACAAAATACCGGTATTTCAGTAGAATCATACAGGTTTCGAAGGGAAACAATCTGACGTGTGGGCGCGCGAACGCGCGTGTGGGAGCGCGAACGCGCTTGTGGAGTCGTGCGAGCGTGTAAGGGAACGAACGCGCTTGTGGAGTCGTGCGAGCGTGTAAGGGAACGAACGCGCGTGTCGGGGCGCAAACGCGCGTGGGGTCGCGCGTGCGTGTGGGCGCGCGAACGCGCGTGTGGGAGCGCGAACGTGCTTGTGGAGTCGTGCAAGCGTGTAAGGGAACGAACGCGCGTGACGGGGCGCAAACGCGCGTGGGGTCGCGCGCGCGTGTGGGCGCACGAACGCGCGTGTGGGAGCGCGAACGCGCTTGTGGAGTCGTGCGAGCGTGTAAGGGAACGAACGCGCGTGTCGGGGGCGCAAACGCGCGTGGGGTCGCGCGTGCGTGTGGGCGCGCGAACGCGCGTGTGGGAGCGCGAACGCGCTTGTGGAGTCGTGCGAGCGTGTAAGGGAACGAACGCGCGTGTCGGGGCGCAAACGCGCCGGGGGGTCGCGCGCGCGTGTGGGCGCACGAACGCGCGTGTGGGAGCGCGAACGCGCGTGTGGGAGCGCGAACTCGCGTGTGGGAGCGCGAACGCGCGTGTGGGAGCGCGAACGCGCGTGTGGGGACGCAAACGCGCATGGGTTGGGCGCCAACGCGCGCGTGTGGGAGCCCGAACGGGCCACTGATCGGACATTATCTTTTGTTCCTAATCCTTTCGCCTTAAATACACACTCTTTCACGCTCTACACTATTAGACCTCAGGAGACTAGTCAGAGTGTGTTCCTATTAACGATTGAATGATTATAAGTGATTCCGAGCGCGGCAATTGCTAACCCCGTAAGTGCAGGGCGTTTTCTACGAGAGGTGGCAGTGATCTTCCTCATTGCATGGCAAGATCAGGCGCCGACGTACCGTCGATTAGCGGGATTTCCCTCAACCAGGTATCTCCCACCAGCGCCCCCCTCCCCAGCCGGTAAAAGCTCCCGCGCGGTCTTCCGGCATGTATGACAGTGTAATGCATGCTAGCGTAAGTGTAAGTGAAGGGGTGAGGATAGGACAAGAGGAAGGAAAGATCGCGCGCGGTCTGTGGCCCGTCTATTAGGGTACTGCTCCGGCATTCCTCTGATATTGTTCGGAGAAACCAAGGAAAACTACCGATCAGAGCAGCCGGCCGCTAGAATTCTCCTCGGCCCGCGCGCGATCTTTCCTTCCTCTTCCTTGTCCTATCCTCACCCTCAAAACTCATAAATATGAAATTTAAGTGCTGTGAAGTATGGCAAGTAGTTTTTAAAACAATCGCAACGTGCCGCCTCTCGAAGTGCAGACATCGTCGCGCGTGGTCGGGCCTGCGGCCTCTGCCAGGATATGACCTTCGACATCAGTTGTGAAAGAAGGAAGGCGACAGAAATCTGACATCGGTTGATAAGACTTCACGCAACGTTCCTTGGCGCATTCCGATTCTCGGAATCAGTTCCCCTTTGTAAGAAGTGCGAGGGCTGCGCCGTTGCGTAGGCAGTTTCCGGAGGTCAGCGTTTCGACCCACGAGCGTCTCCGGTTCGGCAGAGGATAACGCACTCGACCTATACGCCACGCTATTAATTTCTTTTCGCAGTGAGTAGAATTGAAATATGAGAGAAGGATGTTTGACCGTAAGCCCCAACAAACGCTTTGCCGAATGTGTACTGTGTGTGTGTGTGTGTGTGTGTGAGAGAGAGAGAGAGAAATCGAAAGAGAACGAAAGAGAGAAAGAGAAAGAGAGAGTGTATATAGCGCGTGGGTGCATAGAGCGTGGGTGTATAGCGCATAAGTGTGCAGCGCGCGTGTGAGAGGTGCAAGCGTGTGATAGGCGCTCGCGTTTATTCGGCTCGCGCGTTTGTTCGGCGCGCGCGTTTGTTCGGCTCGCGTATTTGTTCGGCGCGCGCGTTTGTTCTGCGCGCGCGTTTGTTCGGGGCGCGCGTATGTTCGGATCGCGCGTTTGTTCGGCGCGCGCGTGTATTCGGATCGCGCGTTTGTTCGGCGCGCGCGTTTTAATCGGATCACGCGTTTGTTCGGCGCGCGCGTTTGTTCGAATCGCGCGTTTGCTCGGCGCGCGCGTTTGTTCTGCGCGCGCGTTTGTTCGGCGCGCGCGTGTGTTCGGATCGCGCGTTTTTTCGGCGCGCGCGTGTATTCGGATCGCGCGTTTGTTCGGCGCGCGCGTTTGTTCGAATCGCGCGTTTGTTCGGCGCGCGCGTTTGTTCGAATCGCGCGTTTGTTCGGCGCGCGCGTTTGTTCGGCGCGATTTTGTTCAGCGCGCGTTTGTTCGGCTCGCGTTTGTTCGGCGCGCGCGTTTGTTCGAATCGCGAGTTTGTTCGGCGCGCGCGTTTGTTCGGCGCGCGCGTTTGTTCGGATCGCGCGTTTGTTCGAATCGCGCGTTTGTTCGAATCGCGCGTTTGTTCGGCGCGCGCGTTTGTTCGGCGCGCGCGTGTGTTCGGGTCGCGCGTTTGTTCGGCGCGCGATTTTGTTCGGCGCGCGCGTTTGTTCGGATCGCGTTTGTTCGGCGCGCGCGTGTGTTCGGCGCGCGCGTGTCCGGCGCGCGCGTGTTCGGCGCGCGCGTTTGCTCGAATCGCGCGTTTGTTCGGATCGCGCGTTTGTTCGGCGCGCTCGTTTGTTCGGTGCGCGCGTTTGTTCGGTGCGCGCGTTTGTTCGGTGCGCGCGTTTGTTCGGTGCGCGCGTTTGTTCGGCGCGCGCGTTTGTTCGGCGCGCGTGTTGGCGCGCGCATGTGTTTGGGGCGCGTGTGTTTGGCGCGCGCGTGTGTGGGCGCGCGCGTGTGGTTAGCTCGCGCGTGGGTTTGCCGCGAGCGCGTGTGGCACGCGTTTGTGGCGCGTGTGTGGGGCACGCGGCACTATTTCCATTGAAAATACCGGTATAACCTTTATGGACGTCCATACCGGTATAGACGTCCTATAAAGGTATTTTACCGGTATAAAAGAATAAAGGTATTTTATACCGGTATGAAAAAATACCGGTATTTTACCGGTATTTTTACCGGTATTCAATACCTTTTCGGTCCCTGATTTAAAGTTAAGAATTTGTTCATTTTAATAATTTGGCATAAGTTCATAATTTGTTCCAACATGAAACTCATTAATAGTATTTATGAACATAAAATAAGTAATGTCAATTACTTACTATATTACTGAAATATGTCAATTAATGTCATTTGCTGTATTTCAATTGCATTATATCAATTTTTAACATATTCGATTTGTTAATTGATTTTTACTTTCCCGCATACGTACGTATATACGGAGTAATATATGTAGTAAAGGGAAAGTTATGTAATGCTGCGCGAAAAAATGGCGAATTTTTGCCAGAAAGAAATTCGTTGCCGGGCCGTAATAACGAAAAAGTGGATAAATCCAGTTGCTAAATTAAGAGAAAACTACCCAACACGTGGTGTAGCCAGAACCCCTCTTTTGTGGGTCCTTGATACGAAAAACCAATTGAAAGGAAAACATCCGTCTGTCCGTCCGGCCCGTCTATCAACACTGCTGCACCGAAACCATACATACGATTTCTTCCAAAATGGATAATCCCCAGTCGATCTGGTTCGAGTCGAAGCTTTGAGATTTTGAAAAATATTCTATAAAATTTGGGGTACTTTACATGTAGCCCCCCGGTGATTTTCACAATTTTCTCAAAAACGGCTCCAATTTTTTTTCTGTAAATTTCTTGTAATAACAGAGTAAAGTACACTTAAGATGGCATAGGTCCGATTTTCACAGTTAACTCTGAATTTTCGAAAATTGCAAAACTTTGAACTTTATTGGACGTCTTCCTCCAACTACAAAATTGCAGATAGATACTTTTTCCTTCAAATAAAAATCGTCTTTCATAGTGAGATTCTTCTTTAGGGCCATATACATTTTTTTAAAATTTTAGTACTTTTCCCGCAATATTGCGTGTAATATGTGCAATTTTTAAAAAAAATACAAAAGCAAGCTTTTCTCGAAAACAGCTCGAAATTTTTTCTTTAAACATTTGGTAGGAACAGTGCTAAATGTATCCTACGAGATGACATAAACTCAATATCGCTCTATTCTTTTGTTTTATCAAAAATTGCAAAAATGTAAGTTTTTTGAATTGTCTCTCACGTCGGTAATATTTACATTAGTGGCGATTTATTTACATTATTAGATTTACAAGTTTAAGTGCTTTAAATAATATCAAGATAAGTTTCACGAAAACTCAACATTTTCCCTGAAAACTAGCTCAAAATTCCACGTTTTCAGAAACGCTCAAACGCCATTGTCTCATAAATGGCTTCAAATTTTTTATTCAAAGTTTTCAAACGGATAGTGCTAATTGCACTCTTTAATATGACATTCATTTTGGGATACTTTTTTGTTTTTTCAAAAATTACACAAAGTGTAATTTTTTTGAAAGGTCTCTCACATCTTTAATATGCACATTAACAGCAATTTGTAAACACTAATGTATTTGTGTGTGAATGTGTTTCAAGCGAAGTTTTTTTTTAAACTCAAAAATTGTCTGTGAAAATGAGCTTCAAATTTCGCATTTTTAGTAGCGCTTAAAAGCCATTTTCTTAAAAACGGCTACAAATTTTAAAAGAAAATTGCCACTTTAGGACGAGTTTTTTGTGTTCTTTAATATTCTAAAATGAATATTTCCGTTCTACCATTAGGAAACCGAAAACTTAATGAAAATGTCGAAAAAATGTAATTTGTGTGGCGATAGATGGCAGCTGGCATGAGTATGTGGTAATTCCGAATAGCTAGCCCAGACCGAAGAAAATAGAAAATTAATACAGGAAAGTCTTTGCCATTCTGTAGCACCACTAGTTATAACAGATTTGATGGAGTTAATGAGTTTTTCCTGATAGTGTTGAAGTTAATGAGTTTTTCCAGATAGGGTTGGAGTTAATGCGTTTTACCTGAAATTACTGTTATTTTAGTAATTTTTATCAATTATTATGTTGATTAGGTTAACGTTTTTCACTGATATTGCTGTATCTAATGAAAGTAAACTGAAAAACTAATGCGAAATATGGTGAAAACGCATTTTTTTTCAAAAATGGAGTTAATGAGTTTTACCTAATAGCCACAGATTTCCTCCTTTCCCCCACTTTTGCAACATTATAAAGTCAGATTTCACGAGTAGATTGATACTGATATTGATAAGAAATTGATACTGAAAAATATTTTTTCTAAAACGTCCGTCGCGTACGTCGGTGTTACACCCGATGCGCCAAGTAAGCTACGGTTTTGCAACGATGTTGCCCCGCGCAAGGCAGCGACGATGTTGCACAGAGGAAGAGACTACCTCGTGCAAGAACACTACAAACGGCAGCTAGCCTTGAAGCATGTTCTACGTATATGTAAAAAGGGTTCAAAATGTAGCTGCACTAAATCCTAACTGTTCGCATCATCCATACCTACAAGTACTTTTTACGGTGATTATAACTTCGAAATTGCAATATTACCAGTTCATATCCCGTATGGAGGTAATATGGATGATTAGTGAGTTTTGGGAACTTTTGAACGGGATTATAACATCATCAGCTACTACGATTCATTGATATGTCCAATGCCGGAGACTGTAAGAACATATTTGAAGCAATGCATGACATTTAGACACTTTCATCGTAAGAAAAATCTATTATAACCAGTTAACAGCGTCAGCGACGCCACATTCAACAAGAATTACCAAGTTAGGCTTAGCTTGAGCCAATGGGCAGGCGTGTTCATTAGATTTTAGAGCGATCTCAGAACTTTAAAAAAAGAGTGGGGAGAGCAGAGGTGGAGGAGATTATTTACCGGCGGCAGAAAAGGGGACTTCTCGTTTGACTGTCATAAGGGAACTTCTTGGTTGACTGTCGTATTGAACACTTTATTTTAACGTTCCTAGCGTGGAGACCAAATTTTCAAAATTTATCCTTGTAGGCGACGGCAAAAGGAAGAAACAAATGTTGTTTCTTACCATAAAATGTCTGCTTACGTCATTCCGTGGTTGAAGGACATTTATTGCACTTTACGTAAAGATGTTATCGAAACATTTCTATTCTGGTGAATTTTGCTGTTGTGAAAATTGAGAATGGTTAAAAGGAACGTGACCTATGATCACCTGCTGCTTCGAAGCTAAAATAGGCGGGGGAAGAATCTCGTTTGCAAGCCTGCCGTGGGTTGGGTGGCTTGTGGGTGCGGAAGCGCCCGAACTACTTGCCACCACCCTCACATCGCCGCTTGGAAACGCCAAGTCCGCAAGTCATCCCGGCCGACGACCTTCGCATGTGGACAATGGCCGGAACAGTTGGCCAGGTCAAAGGCACTCAGGAGCACGAACGAGTGATCTCATGCCAATAGAACCTGACATGGTTACGTTTCAGTCCTTCAGGCAAAGTTTGTAAACAGACTTTTAGAAAAACTATATTTAATAATAATGTCAAATCTCGGTAGTACATTGGTGAGAAGAAAAATTCTTAATTTTTAAATGTACACTCATCGTCATAAAAAAAGCTGCACCCCGAAGGACCATACTGATCCGCTGCAAACTCCGTGGCTGTTTTGCACATCATTTGCTAAGCCAATGATTTCGTTTTCAGGGTCAGCCGCTCATTGGGAGTCGGGGATAGGGGCGTGACGTCGCGCCCACTGGCCGAGAAAAGAGGGCTTCAAACGACCACGCCGGCCATCCCGACGGGTAGCGCTAGAGAGTCATCTGCACGCATACTTTGCCTCGGCTTTCGACAGGCGGTTGTCTAGTTAGACGCGTTTGAAAGGTCTGTATCGTGAGTGTGCGGGAGGCTGGTTGGTCCTGTCGCAGTATTGCGCACCACAGCGGTCGTACGGGCACCACAATCGCCCGCCAACAGGCGGCAATGTATTGAGGAAGGCATGAACATACTGTCGCGTGGCCGCAGACGGCTGGCGCCGTTTATTAGAGACTCAGTTAGAGAGACAACGCCAAATCTGGGTTTAAGCAATAACATTATGCTTATACCTTGCTTCACGGGAGATGACGATGTCTCAATAGAAACTTTTCTAGAAAGACTAAAGATAGTTAGCCAATTTAACGCATGGTCAGAGGCAGGCACGTTGGCAGCCGCCCGCCTTAGAATATCGGGAACAGCAAATGAATTCTTGCAAAACCACCCTCACGTACTAGAGTCGTTTCAAAATTTTACAAAATTTATGAAAGAAAGATTTTGTCCTAAAGTTTCTAGAATAACTCTAGAAAAAATTTTCAATAGCACGGTGCAGGGAAATATAGAATCGGTGTCTGAATATTCTACTAGATTACGAAGCATTTGGCGCAAATTAAGGGAAGCATATGGAGATATACAAACGGAGGCAACCTCCTTAATGTTTCAACAACGGTTATCGGGGCACAATTTTTATCGGGGCTAAAAGAACAAATTGGGCGTTTCGTGTTAGTACAAAATCCGCAAAATATTATGCAAGCGGAAGAGTTCGCACGTACACAAGAAATGGTAATGCAGGGATATAACTCGGTCAACACGATAGCATCTTCCGCATGTTTTGCAGTGTCACCTGAAGTTCCTCAGGCAGTTGCATTTATTCAAGGCGCAAGTCAACGTCCACCGACGGGCGAGCAGCCAACGCAGCGTTTCGCCGAGCAGGCGCAGGCAAAACGCATGACTTGCAACACCTGTGGTAAACGAGGTCATTTAAGCAGACACTGCCGCTCCAAGGAGAGGAAATGTTTTAGCTGCGGCGACACATCGCATTCAGCATATAATTGCCCCTTAACCATTTGCGGTATCTGTCTAGAAACAGGGCACAGACCGATAAATTGCGATAATTCGCCAAAAAACTCGGAGGGCCCCGCTCCAAGCGGTGCGGGGATGCAGTAATTCTAACAGTTAACTCAGAGGATTGTACTATTAGGCCAAAAACCGAGAAAATGGTATTAGCACAAAAGCACTCCACGAACTTGAGTACAATAACGTCTAGAGCAAATAGGACGGGAAACAGAAATTTCTGTCTAAAAGCGGAGGAAACAGAGAAAGATAGAGCTCACGTAAAGAGAGAGACAACTAGCAATTTGGACAGAATAGGAGCGCAGAAAATGTATACGAAACATTTTAAAAAGAGTAAGGGAACTATTCAGATGGGAGTGAGTAGAGATAAAGTTACAGAACAAGAACGGGTAACAAACAAAGACATTTTAGATTTTTTAGGTGCACTCGAAGTTCAAGAAAGTGAAAAACTTCAAACACCCTTGTCACCTGAATTACCGCGGAATAAGGAACCAAGAAATTCTTCGGATTTTTTTTCGAATGTAGATGTAGAAGTCGAAACAAGCTTGCCAAAACCCATATTGCCGGTAAGTTCCGGGCCAAAACGCCATTACATGTGTTCGGATTTCTTTGCAGAGTTAGATAACGAAGTTGTAGATAGGCTTCCAGAGCCAATGTTGCCAATAATTTCTTCGCCAGAGCAGAATAATAGTTGTGTCGTAGTAAAAATTGATGCGCGAGACAGACAGCATATGGTTACAAGCGGAAACGCGGACGTTGAATCGACGTCAAAGAGTAGCTCGTGTGTGTTGTATAGCACAGTTTCCGGTGGACAATCACTGAAGAGTAGTGAATGGGTCCAGGAACCGTGCTCGCGTTTTAGTATGAATGTTGTTGAATGTGTGAATGGGTGTACGCAAGGCTCAAATGGGGATGATAGCCACGTTTTAGTTACTGGAAGGCGGTTACAAGCTGATAAGAAGGCCGCTCCGGATGTTGAGGAGGAACGTTTGGCTGATCAATTATGTAGAGCATGCGTAAAAATTGATGCGCGAGGCAGAAAGTCCACGGGTACAAGCATAAACCGGGCAAGAAGTATTCAGTGCGGAGAAGTTATAAGCAAAATAAAAGTTAAACCGTTTTCGGTGGTGAAAATGGCAATAAGGGTTGATGCGCAGGATGGTTCTGAGATATTCGTTGAGGACGACGAGGTTGATGTGTTTCCTATAGTGTCAAAGGTAAAAAAGGGTTTAGCTCGAATTTTACTAGTAAATGAAAGAAAAACTTTAAAAGATCAGTTGCGCCCACCAGAGGCAGACACAAAGGTTCCCACTATGACCACAGAAGAAGTAAGGACAAAATATGATAATACTCTGCGTCAGCAGAATGCAGGAACGGGCGACGATCTACCGTCGCCTGCATCAGCGCCGGTGGCCTCACAACAGGTACCTTGGGCGTATAGCCTACGCCAGCTACCAGGCCGCAGTCAGCGAAAACCAAGTATAATGTAAAAATAAAATATAAATAAGTAAATATTAGGGAATTAACAGAATAGAATTGTGTACAAAAGTATTAAGAGTATATGTAAGTTAATAGTCTTAATTAATTTTTGTTGTTCTAGAAATTAGAGAATAAATAAGTACATGTATTAATAGCTATGTACAATAATGTACTTTTACCAGAAGAATTAAGGGAAACGTATGGAAATATCATTGATTTGTTTTAGAGTAGTAATAAGAAGTAAAGTATGAATAAGTATGAAATAAAGTTCTCGAAAACGAAGATAATTAAACAAGTAGACTATGTATAGGGAAGTATAACAGGGTTGCACATTACGTAATATTTCAGCCAAGTAGCTCTGTAGAAAGTATTGTAAGCAGTATTATTTCGCATATCTGTTGAATAAAGGGAATAGAAAGTAGAACATTGTCGTCTCATACTTAAGAGATTAGTTTTCAAAAATATGTGTGCAGAAATTAATATTGGTTTTATTTTTCAGAAGAATGTGTACTGTTTCATGACGATCGAATTTACTCTGATTTCACGAGATAGAAACAGAATCAGAGGCAGCCTCCCTGGTCTGACCGCACGTGCGGCTCGTGCCTCGCAGAGGGGCCAACGCCACGCCACGCGGCTCAGTCAGCGGTACAGAAAGAGCCCTTCATCGCAACGTCACATATGCACTGTATTTCTTTACGCAGCATTCCTTTCTGTCTCAAAATGTTGAACATTTCTTTGCTAATTGTAGTTCTTGTACAGTTTTTGTTGTTTCCATACCTCTGTATCGTCCGGCGTCTTCCTTGCCGAAAATCACCCCGCCTCTTTGTCCTTTTGCATATATTTTCTACGATTTCGGCATTTAACTTTGCCCCAGACTTGGTGCAGGTTTGCCCGCAATCCACACACTTGTCACGTTTGGACACGGCTTGACGTTGGCAGACCTCTGACGATGAGGAGACGGAAAAACCACCGCTCCCACTAGCAGGCTGCAGTCACTGCCAGCAGATTCTCTCCGAAGATTTTGAGAGGAGCTCTCTGCTTGAATTGTCCGCTCGCATTGGCAAAGGCAGATCTATGACGGTGAGGAGACGATGGCAGAACCACCTCTCCCATTAGCAGACTGCAGCCAACGTGCCCTCGCCAATCAGTTCAATCAATCTCACTAGTGAGGGGAGAGTAACTGAGTGCTTGGATTGTCGGATTGCATTTGACAATGGCAGATCAGTGATGGTGAGGAATGTTGGTACAATCAACTTTCCCATTAGCAGACTGCAGTCAAACTGCATTTGCCTATAGACTCTTTCTAGGACCCTCTCCCAAGCATATACCCCTTTGCCCTATCCCAATTTATAAAGAACACATGTTATTTACGATACATAATTATGAGGTTACTTATTTTTTCAATATATATTTAAAGTATTATAAATTCTAGAAAACTTAAAATTCCTTCTAACTTCAGTATGGAGGCAAAATGTTGAGATGCAAAACCTTGAAAAAAGAAGTGTTCAACATGTAATTTTGATTCAGAGTAATCAACTAGTAATAAATTATTGCAGAAATGTGAAAACCATACTCAAATGTTATGATTCAAGTGGTTAGCTTATTATAAGAATATCATTTTAATTTTGTGTTATTTAGAAGGTGTAAATATTTCATTTCTGTACTAGTTAATTTTTAAACTTCAGCCAGCTTGTTTTGTAATGTAAAGTGCGAATTAATAATTGACGTTAGCTGTAGTAATTAAATAGAAATGTAAAGATTTGTACATTGTTCAGAAGGGTGAAAGTTATCATTCATGTTGTTAAATTGATTACAAGAAAATACCATTTTATGTTTTGTGTTAATTACAAGTTATCATTATTTCATTTTGTACAAGATTAATTTTGTAGACGTAAGCCAGTTTCTTTTGTATTTTTCTATTTATGTAGTGTGAAGTGAAAGTTAATAGTTGATATAGACGGTAATAACTGTAAAACAATCAGCACGCGGTAGCCACTGCGGCAACTCGACATGGGACTCCAATCTTCTTTTCGAAGGGGGGAGTGATGTCGCGTGGCCGCAGACGGCTGGCACCCGCGTAAGCATAATGACGTCGCTCCGCCGCGGAAAGAGCGTCTCAGCAGAAAAGGCCTATATAACAGCTTGACCTCCGCTTAGGGGGGGGACGAATGCTACTTGTGAGCTCGTCGCCCGCGTGCACGGACCTTCCGCTCCCCGTCGGTTCAGATCGGCCCAAACTGGCCCTGCCGACCTCCCTTCACCTCCCCAACGGTTCAGATCGGCCCAAACTGGCCCTGCCGACCTCCCTTCACCTCCCCGTCGGTTCAGATCGGCCCTAACTGGCCCTGCCGACACTCCTCAATCCCGCTAGTCCAGACAGACCCTCCGGGGTCCTGCTAGCAGCTTCCAGCCCTTGCCCTTGATCACCGTGCACTTCGAGTGTCGCCATGGCCGCTGCTAAGTCGCTCTTCCGGAGGACCGTCCTCGCCGAGGCTGGGCTACGTCAGCTGCATGTGTAAGTCACAGCTCTCCAATAAACTGCTGTTTACCATGACTGGGGTCATCCCTGTTCTGATTGCTCCCTCTCATCCGCTCTAGGCCTTTAATAGAATAGGGAACGGCCCAGAGGGCACCTTCTTCCCTTACCGTCCTTCCACTCCCCTGCACGTGGTGCCAGACCCCAACCCCCACAATACGAAAGGCAGGATCTGGACGTCCACCATGCACCATGAAGAGGTGGGACCGACGGATTGTCCGCCACACGCGAACAGATCCAACGGCAACGATTGGTGCTATTCTGCGGGCTATGCAGCCTGCACTGTCACATCCTGTAAGTGCCAGTGTCATTGGCAGGTGATTGCACAACGCAAGGCTCGCCGCACGCCGACCGTTACGACGCCTGCCATTCACACCCCAGAATCGTCACTACAGACTCGCCTGTTGTCGGGAACGATGGACTTGGGATCATGCAAACTGGCAGCGGGTCATCTTCAGCGACGAATTCCGGTTCTGCCTTGATGGCGACGACCACCAGGTCCGTGTCTGGAGGCGCAGTGGGGAGCGCCACGACGAGATGTTTGTGGTATCCTATCACACGTCCCGCCAGCCTGGTGTGATGGTGTGGGGTGCGATATATGGTGCCCGTTTACCGTCGTGTTCCTCGGAGGTACCGTGACAGCCGCAAGGTACGGTTAGGAGATCCTGCAACCGATAGTTCTGCCGCTCGTGAATGCCCACGTACATGCTCTATTTTAACAGGACAACGCGCATCCGCATGCCGTGGCCATTCCAGGAGCATTCCTTGCAGCCGTGGGTACTCTGCCATGGCCAGAAGCATTGCCAGACCTGTCCCCGATTGAGAATGTTTGGGATGCTATGGAGCGAGCGAACAGGATCCCACCCCTTCCCAGCAATCTGCAAGAACTGCGTGCTTAGGTGCAAGCTGCATGGGATGAACTAGACAACTCCATGCCGCAACATCTGAACGCGTGTGTTCACCAAAATGACGGACACACGGCATGATCTTCCTTCCAACTGAAATAGCCGCATTCTACCACCCCGAAACCTGAGAGTATGCGCCTCCAGGGGAATAGCTGAAAGAGAAAGGTACAACGAAGGTATTTCGTGTGTTGTCAAATTCCTAAAACTAGAGTAGATGTTCTGAGACAAGGGTAGCAAGTTAAAATAAATGCTTGGAATAGGCCTTTTCCTGAATAAAATCTGTTCTTTGAAGACAGATCTTGAAACAATATCAAATACAATTTTTAAAAAATATGAGTAGTTTTCATGTACCTTTGCGTGGAAATAAGGCAATTTTTAAATAATTATTTTCTCAAAAATGATTCCAAATTTTCTTTATTGTGCTCTTCGATTTTATAAAAGAACGGTAAAAAATATTGCTTGTCCCATTTTTCAAAACTACTATAACCGTCACGTAACTACCCTCTGACTGGTAGTACGCCGAATTACGAAAGTAAATCTTTAATTCACTTATTTCGTGACGTGTGGCTGCACCGTCACGCAAACCTGGGAATATCTCAATTAAAGGATAAAATTCCCTGTCGGTGGTGGGTTCGTCTTTGTCAAACTAATTACTAATTAACAGGCAAACACAATTTAGTAGTTTGAAATAACAGTTAACATATATTCTGACGAGTGAAATTCTTGTACAACTGAATTTACAAATTCTCCTATGTTTTCAGTTTTTTTATATTAAATTATGGTAGCTAATTTCCCTACCTAAACTGCAGTTTTTCTAATACGATCTTAACTTCGATCCCTATTTACGAGTAACAACCTACAAATACATATATACACTTCGCACAAAAAAAATCACTGATGAAACACATAAAATACAGTTCAAGTAATTGTCCTGGAAAAAAAATACATACACAATGCTCCAAGTTCTCTAACACCTTGTAACCATTAACAATATTACACTAAGTGTTCACAGTTGAAATTTGGCTTCTACGTAGCCTTTCAGTATAAAATTGCGTTTAACAACGCCTTTGGCCTGTCCTTCAAATAATATTGTGAAAGAAATAATTGGACGGCTTTCCCTCCCGTTCAGAATTTCACACAAATAACTTTTGTTAAATGGTTTTAACACCCTTGAATCAATTACATATGAATCCAGTCAAATAATTATATACAAGAACAATTTTACATTAACCACAAGGAATATCCTGATCTGATTCTAATTACTATACAAAAAAGAAATGACTTGACTAGCTAGCAAGACTACTGTTCCGCGGTCTTCTAGATTGAAATTTAGTGAATGTTCGTTCAGTTTTGTTTGACTCACGGCCGGCGAACTCCCGAAGAACGTTCCGCGCTGCGTAGATGGCTGCCAAACGGTGTTCACGCCTCCAGGGTCGTTGGATTGCTGCAACACTCCGTGTGCTGTCCGTCGCGTCGAAATTGGCGGCGTCTCCGAGCGCCGTCTCTCCTTGCTCAGCGATGCTTTACCACTGCTCACTCAAAAGGCGATGGTCGCATCAGAATGCGAGTTCGGAACTTCCAATTATGACTTTGTGATAGCAAAAAGTCAAGCTAGTTGTGGTGTCAATCAGAATTTTTAGAATTCTCAAGATTCTATAAGCGGATTTCACGAATGAAATTCCGGAAAATAATAAAAAGTCTTATTAAGGCTCTCTCATATGTCGCACTTCTTCACGTGTCCGTCGTCGTCTGCGCAGTGCACCAAATGTCGACTGCCCACTTCGGCGACACGAACGAGAAGAAAAAAATTCTTTCGACACAAGTTCATGCCGCGTCCGTCCATTCACAAAAGTTTCTGATTGGCTGACGTCTGAGTGCGTTCTGAAATAATTTTTCTGGCTGTCGCCATCTCTTCGCCACAAGAGAAACTACTTGTCGGTGGTATGGTATCGGGCTTTTCGCTTCTATTTTTTTCGTTGGTTTTGAATGTAACCGACGATGAGCGGTTACACTACAAATTTGAAGATTGGGAATCTTTTCCTTAACAAAATCAGTTCGAACAAATCAGATCTTTAAAAATGTAATATACGATTTTTGAGAAAACGAGTTGGTTTCACACAATTGGTCCTTAAATTGATTAAAATTATATAAGAAACATTTTCTCAAAAAGCCTCTGCAATTTTTTTCTTTAGTTGCCACAAGAAACGCTCAAAAGAATGACACAGTTCTCAATTTTGTTATACTTTCTGAATTTGCGATAAAATTGCAACTATTAAAATAGTACGAGAACGTATATGCTGTTCTTGCACAAAAAGTTTCATCCTACATTCAGTAAAAGCTTTCTATTGTCTTGGGTAAATATCACCCATACCTTTCCAATCACTTCCGGGTGTCGGCCAAAGAATTAGGGTTGTCCTTGAGTAGATAATGTCGTATTCCCAAACAGTAAGTTTTGAGGAATGTTGGTCAATCTATATTACACACATCTAATGGAAAATTCTGTTTATTTTCTTTCTTTAAGAAAGTCAATATATTGTGCGTGTTGTTATCTTGAAACTTCCATTGTTGTACCATTGCAAATAATGTTGCTTCAAGTACTCTCATTATTTTGGCGTGCATATTTAACGTACTGGAATAGAGATCACAACCACTATTATTTAAGACTTTCAAAGGAAGTTTGAAAAAAATATCATAAATATAAATACAGAAATAGAACATTAAAATTTTTCTATCAGTTTCCACATTATCATTTACTATTTGCAAAATAATCAGGATAGTAGTCCAAGAAGGCTGAAAGTTTCGAATGATGGCTATTTTTTTATCTGGTAGGTATTAGGCCTTGAATGCACATACAGAATTTAATAAAATACTTAATATTTATACACAGTAATTTCGTATTACGCGCGCATCTTTTGTATCTATACATACCTTTATCATAATACAAATAAATTAATATTGTTCACACAGAAAAACTTATTTATTTGTTGTGAGATCCAATAATTACTTAATTTGAGTAATTAATTTTCTAACTATATTGCTCATTTTTGGTGTAAATTCTTGATCACTTTTGGCAAAACTATACTGATAAAGTGTGCTAATAGTATAGTTTAGCTAATATCATCTATTCTTTCCTTCATTTACAACCACCCTGATCCCGAATATATTTTAAGTTGAAATACTAAGTCAATGCTGATCCCAGGCAAACTATCAAAATGTAGTTTTCCATTCATTTTCAATGACTTACATTCAAATTGTAACTACTTTCTCTATACAACTGTAAGTGTCTGAAGTTATAACTTCGCCTCCAACCTCCTGCTTTTAGATGCACTCTACGCCTCATGGCTGTTTTATGAATCAGTTTCGTTGCTTCAATTCCCGTATCGAACTCTAAAATCTTTATCTAAGTTTCCAATTTTGGAAACCATACAAGTACCGATAAAATAAGAATTTCAAAAATATAAATAATTGAAAAATAGTGAAATTATGAAAGTATTACAATTATTCGCAGGCTTTCTGAAAATATGGAAGATTTTTATGCGTACTATTATATGAAATGCAATTAATATTTCCATTGCGCTTTTGAATTCAGTAACGTATATGTTTATAAAGTAGTTTTATTTCATAATGTACTACTATTTTGTTTTCCAGTTTAACAGAATACTTGTTATCTCTGAGAGAGTAATTTAAATGAAAGCGTTTTTTAATTGGTAGTATGTTGTGTACTTTACTCACATTCCCTTTTTTCTTGCAAGACGATAAATCAAATCGATGAAGAAGGCAGGTAACTGCTTCAAAAGTAGCTTCTGGATAAAGCGTGTACTTCGACTGCGTTGCAAAGAGAAGAATGGATAAGTAATTAATTCGTCGGGAGGATTTTTTAAGAATGACTCACAACAGCATTTTACAAAAGTTCTCCATGTGATAGGATTTCTTTCACCAGTGCAGCAATTGTACACTTCAATATTTTGTATTCCTGTCTGTATAGCTGTGCGCCACGCAGCACATATAGCGAGATTTACTTCTATATCTGCTGGAATAAAGTCAGTAACCGCGCTTGCATCTCCTAACAGTCCATGAATTAGCCCTGTGGCCGCAGCTGAAATGAAAGGAGAAGAGCCATTCCAACCTTCAATTCATCCAGGAAAAGGTTCCTTCATTGTTGATATGACTGAAACGAGAACGTGATTATATTAAGTGTATGGATTTATTAGAAAATGAGAAAACAGTTTTGAGTTTCTGTTTCTTTAAAATCTTTTTTTTGAAAACTGACCCATAGATGGTCTAACTACTGCAGTAGGAAGATCCTTGTTATGCTTCTGAAGCACATTCTCAGCTAAAGCTTTAGTATAGGTGTACGTGTTTGGCCGTTCGCCCAATAACCTAGAATTGAAGTAAATGATGGTTATAATAATTCTGTGCTAAGATAGCAAAATGATATGTCACTTTTTAAAAATTTTTCATGACAGGAATTTGAAGCATCGAAATGTCATGAAAAATTATTGTGTGGCTTTTGTCTTATTGCAATGCGCAACCGTTGTTTTTTGTTGTTTTGTTTCGTAAACTACAAGAGAAATGCACATTTTGCCTACTTCTGAACATTAAAAAACAAGAGTGACTTGAGTCATTTTGTGTCTCATGTCACGACAAAGTGACTTATATCATTTTGCCTTCTTAGCACAGAATTATAAGTAGCAATTCTTACGAAATAATGAATTATTATGAATTTTAGAATTTTTATCATAATTATTATTGTGATTTACAGTTTCTGCACAATTATCATAGGGGTTTCCGTGTAATTCAGACATTATTATTTCACGTGAAGCTTGTACTTTGATTGTTGTTTCTACATAAATAATTAATGGTGTCTGTTTCATACATATTTAACATGATTCATTACGATAAATTAACAGGATAAACGCACTGTGTTTATCAATGTTGTGTTACGCATCTAATAGATTATGCCAACTTAGTTTTCGATGCGACTTTTCATTCATGACTTACTTTGGAGTGATTGCATCAATAATATCGTCATCCATTATTTCGACTAGATGAATGATGGCTTCTGGATCATGAACGGCATTATAAATTGATTTTCGTGTATCAGTTTGTTTTCATTTGATTTGTTTTCGTCAATGAACATTAAAATCTGCATGTGACGTATAGAGGAAAAATGTTATCTGCGCACTTTTTCTGGAACTTCAGAATCTCTTACTCACCTTTTAATCACAAGTCGTTGAATAACGAATAAATTTCACCAATTGAGGTTAGCAACATTTTAAAAAGTAGACATGTTTGCAGGATAAGCTAAGGTGCATCGGTAAACAAACTAAAGGTTTGATTTTGTAGTAATGCTAACATAATAGCATCCCACAAACCTGGCTCTACTTCAACCACAAATACACAAGGAGAGCTCAACAAAACGTGCGCAGAGTGAAACTACATTCATGTCCAAAAGAAAATGAGGAACCAATTTTTAAAAAGTCTGGCAAACTGAGCAAAATATTTGACACCGGGGGCATTGACCAAGAACCTGAAGTACATTACTTGTTACAATTTCAATTCCCTTGTCACCTACACTGCCATTATTAATAAAAAAACCCATTCGGTGCTTGTTGGGACTATTCAATTGGGGTTGGATGGTTCAGTGTCAACCAGCCATGTGGCTCTATCTACCAACAGCATCCACTAAATATTATCTGTTTTCTTATTCACACATCGGGTAGAAACACAAGTAGTCGTACCACATTCGAAGTTGTTTCAAAAAATTTGGGCTACAGATCTAAATTAGTTATGAGAAACTAAACGAGCATACCTCTCTGAGTGGATCTCTAGGCCCAAAATAGCCTTTTTTCATAGTGAATAAAGAAATCAGGTCACAGCAGTGCGGCTCAAATGAGGGTTGTTATCAGTGATGACGCGCGGCGCAATTTTTGCCGATTGCAATGAAATAGATAAATTGTGCGAAACAAATTTCTTAAAGAAGTAAGTTCACGTTTTTATCTTATCTAAATTTTAAGTATTTTGGAGGAAAATTTTCGGAGCTACGGCCATTTGAAAAGTGTCTATTTCTATCGTTTTAACGTAAAATTGACCATATTTATAGACTAATATGTCCGAGACAAATATGTAGTGTTTGATCATCTTAAAATTGTTGTGGGATAACGTGGGAACCACCTCAGCCAAAAATATGTTGATAAAACTGCGATAAAAAACGGAAAAATTATATTTATTCGTTTTCTAAGAAGTAGCAAAAAAGGCCAAAAAATGGGGTGTTTATGGGGTTTGTGGCATCTCTAAACACATTTTAAGAAAGCTTTTATTGGTGCCAATGTTGTTCTTGCATCGAAAACTAATCTGTTCTTGCATCGCCGCGGCGGGGGCGACATCGCCTCTGTATCAGCGGTCGGCGGAGGGGAGGTGCAGGGGGAGAGTTGTCACTCCTACACAGTGGTGACGTGCGCGGCGAAGGGGGGGACTAACGGTCAGAGATGGACAGAAAGTTTTGAGAAGCCGACGTGTGAGATTGGGGAGCTAGAGGGATGACCGCGAGCCTAGTCAGCGGAAATGGTACCACGTTAAGGCGGACGCCGTCAGGCTTGTTCTTCCAGCACGCTTTGTTGTTTGAGCGAGATAAATCTTTCCACGGACTAAGGTCGGTATTTTGATTCTTATGTGCCACATCGGGTACATTCCACCCGAACTGCCCGTTTGTGTGTTCACGCCGATAACCGTTGGAGATAATTCCATGGGCACAACCTCCGAATTAAGGTTGAGGTATGGTTCCTGTAGCTCACTCTCGGAGACTGTTTTGCCATTATAAAACGTGTTTAATGACTGGTATATCCGTTCCATGTGCATTCTCATAGTAACTTTGTAACATGTGCAGAAGAAATTTGAAGTTAAGGATTTTTCGTGTGGGAGGACATTACTGATTTTTGAAAGAATTTTGTCATGTTAATGTGAGTGCAGTTTCTGTTTTTGAAAGGAGTATTATGGATGGTAGTGTTAACTCTAGGTGAAGTCATAAATTTATTTGAGCTATTTAAGGACCATTAAGAAAGTCATAAAATTATGTTTGCTATAAACTGTTGAGGAATCCAAGTGAACTTCAACATTTCAAATGTATTGAAATTTGGATGTCTGTTGAGAATAAATAAGGCATAATTGCATTTTCAGCCAAAGGTGTATGCTGTAATAAATGTTAATGTTCCATAGTAGTTTGATGCAACGTATCTTCAATAATTCTGTGCTTTTCAAAACTATATTTTATTCAATTTGTTTGAATTTCAATTTAATTTTGTCACAGAGAATATTGATATGATACCAATTAGTGCCAATTTTAAAAATAATTCATGGTAATTTTGTGTTTCGATATTGAGTAAAGTTGGGCCAAAGATAATTTCTTATGTAACTTCATGGTAAATTGTGAGCAAGGAAAGTACACATGAAGGCCATTTTCCCCGAAGGCGGCCGTTGCAAGGGCTGCTAAACGAAATATTGTCCGTTTCATTCAAAATCATGTGTCAGAAAGTCCAATTTTATACGCAAATTACTATCAAAATACTAGCATATGATACATCATTTTATTCCTCTTTTCATGATCTATCCATTGCCGGTGAGAAAAATATATAGTTCTATTTAAAAAATCAAAGATGGTTAAATTTCTCGGAAACTAAAAATATTATATACAATTTCTCTACGGCATGTTACGTGCCCCATGATTCCGCATTATTGAGCGAAAATAGTTTTTCGATATCCTGAACCATTTAGAAGTTATGGGGGTGGTCCATAGTTGGTGGGACACCCTGTATTCTCGACTTCGTGTGTTTCCTCGTCGTCTAGATAGTTGAATCTTTTGTCTTGGTCACTATTATTTTCAAAAGAAACATTTCTATTGCCAACAGGTACATTATATTCACTACCACTGGATGGTTTTTTTTTGATGGACTGCCTGGGGGGTACTGTCACCGTGGCCTCTTGTTACACTGTTACTGGTCTGATCACTGCCTTTGATGCTGGCGGGGTCGTGGCTTGCTTGGCCGCGAGGCAGGGCGCTGGCCGCTTTGATATGACTGACCTTACTGGAGCCTTGTGTTGGGTCGATGGCTGCGGTACCATTTGAAGCACTCAGAATCAGAAGTTGTTAAGTCACGATTTTTTAGAAATTCAGTTAAGGTCATAAAATGCACTCTTATGACCAGTTCTATGATGGCGCTAAACGATTTGCCGATCAGAAAACGTTAAGTTGGTCATTCAAGGAAGCTAACACGTTGAATGGACTTCAGTTTTCGAAACAGAAACTGTTAAGTCTGCTTTTCGAGTTAAAAGTTATTAAGTCATGTAGTTGCCGTATCAGGCGCTTGATGCCGCTACTGGCAGTATTTTAGATACGGTAGATGTGCGTGTTGATTACTAGTTAAGAATGGCGGAAACACTGGTGTTCCTACAAGTGACTCCTCAACTGATGGTTTATTTGAAAATAGTGGCTCAGAATATAAGCCTACTGAAGTCTCAGACAGTGATTCAAGTAATGAAACTACGACTTTGGTCGCACAAAGAAATATTAACATGGATATTAATAAACCTTCTACATCAACTGTAAATGAAAATGCTCCCTCCAAAACGAATTCATTTCGCGGACGTTAAAGACGCAGAAATCGCACCATTTGGAAACAGTCCATTCGAAAAGAGTTGAAAACAGCAGGTAAATAAACTGTAAATCGTGGCCCGTAGAAATAATAACTTAGTAAAGGATGAGACACTGATATTGTCTGGTATCAATGTTTTATTAGAGCTTAAAGATCTTTTTCGATAGCTTAGCTATCATCATCAGAGCTATCTGAAACAAATTACAAAATTTTGGAACGAAAGTTGCATTACAAAAGGTTTAACGGAAGAAGTTAAAGTTAAAAGGTTTAACAAAATTAAGTTTTCGTAAAAAATTGTTAGTGCTAGATACGTAAGCAAGCTGGATCGTTACCTTACAGCCTCTGGGCGGAAAACGAAGTTCTGCGAATATTTCTGTGTGCCTCCGCTTAAGAGGACAGACGGCCGGTCGAAAGCATGAAGGGCGTGGTGGGGGCGGCGCGGCCGGAGGGGCGCGGCAGTTTGGTGGCCGGCGGAGGCGTCCGGAGCCGACGGGCGGGCGAAGGCGGGGGGGGGGTAGAGTTAGGGGTGTACAGATTGAGCTAATTTTAGTAGAGGTGACGAGAGTTCAGGGATCTGTTGGTTGAGACAAGTTATGTTCTGATTTTTTATGTGGTTGTGTATATGGATGGATTCTAATTTTATTCTGTGCCAGTACCTATTTTCAATTTCTAAAATATGGAAATTAGTGTGTTGGTTGAATGTGTGTTTGTTTAGGTTCAAGTGATCAGCGAAGTGTGAGATTGTTGTGGTGTTGTTTTTCCAAGCTTGCTCGTGTTCTTTTATCCTCTGTGTAAATGTCCGGCCGGTTTGTCCTATGTATATAGCATTGCAGTTGTTACAAGAGAGAGCATACACCCCGCATAAAGAGGTGGGTGGGATTGGGTCTTTAGTGCTGGCTAGTGTTTTTTGTAATGTATGAGTGTTGTGAAATGTAGTTTTTAGACCGAATTTATTGAGTGTGGAGGCTATTTTTAGAGAAAGTGATCCTACATAAGGGATAGAGAGGTATGTGGGTGAAGTGTTCTTGCCAATTGGGGTGAGAGTGGTGTGTTTGCGGATGTTGAGTGTGTTGGTTTTTTTGATTACTAATTTATCAATAAAATTACTGTCATATCCATTCGCCCTGGCTATATGTTTTATGATGTTTAATTCTTTTTTTGTGTTATCTGGAGACATGGATATTGAAATTAACCGATGTACCATGGCATGGAAGGCAGCATGTTTGTGTGTGGGCGGTGTTGTGACGAGTTGTTTATAACTGTGTCTGTGTGGGTGGGTTTTCTATATATGTTAAATTCATGATGGTCCTCTACTAGCGTGATGGTAAGATCAAGAAAATTTAAAGATTTGTGTTCATTTTCTATTTCAGTGGTGAATTTTATCTCGGGGTGTAATGAGTTGATGTGTTGTGTAAAAATATCCAGTTGTCTGGTGGTGCCTGTCCATAGTGCCAACACATCATCTACGTATCTATACCAGTAAAGGATATTTTTTAGAAGTGGATGTCCAGAACTAAATAGTATGTTTTCCCAGTTGTCCATAAATATTTCAGCTAATAAAGGTGAGAGAGGTGAACCCTGACATAATACTGATGGAATAATGAAAATAAAGTAAATAATAAAAAGATATCTTGTTGTAATATTATGTTATACTAGAAAGACCCAAACATTAAGAATCAGAAGAAGTCATGCGACTTAACAACTTTTCATCCATTTTAAGTTATAAGTTTTTAAGTCATGTTAAAAAAATCTGCTCTCACACATGTCAAACCTATAAAAAAATGATGAACTGCGCAGCACAATATATTATGCCTCCAAACCTACCCATAAAACAATTTTTTCCATTTGTATTGATATTTCGGTATTTCAAAATCATTTTGAAAACTTTAACTAGCTCTCCTGTAAAATTGAGAAAACATGACTTAGCAACTTCTGTTTCTGAGCGCTTCATTTCCATGTTCGGGGTTTGTTGCCTGCGGGTTCAGACTGGATCCATTGATGTGAATGAAGAAGCCTCCTGATTAATCTGCGAGGACTTGTTGATCCCCGTGTTGATTGTTGCTGTAGATTACTTCTATTTCGGCTGTGTTGTAGAGGAGCGCCGTGGCTCCCGCTATGCTCTGACGTAGGTCAGGGCTTGATGGTTGAAAACTGCTATTTATGTTAAAAAATCAATAGCACGACTTTAGATCGATTCACTACACTTGTGATGTTTAATTAATTGGTTGGAACACAACCTTTAGGGGCCGTATTCATAGTCGTCACTTATAGAATAAGAAAATACTTAAGCTATAAGAAGTTACTTTTGATAAGGAAATGCTTATGCACATTTGGTATTCTTAGACGATACTTAACATAAGTACGACGCTAGCAGCGTCTCGTGTGGCAACAGCGCATTGGGTGGTTCTCAGCCGCTTGAATCCTGCCTGAAACGTCCCATCAAGCTGGCCATGAACTATTCTTATGCATGCATCCGTAGGCATCCGTGTGGTAACCTAACCTACACAGTTACCTAAATAGTGGTAGTAACTTAAACAATGTCTTAGGCTAAATGTACCGACACTAATTCAATTTGTCGCCACAACGTGGCAGCACCAAATTTAGTGAATTTTACTTTACCGATTACGTCTGAACAAATGGTCCGATTTTCGTTCTGTAAACGGAATTTGACTCCTGTTTATAATAGAATTTACGCTACGAAGCCCTTTTTCCAAAAAAAAACAGAAACTCGATTTTTAAATTTTTTCTCGTACCTCCAGGAACAATTTCAAAAATGTGGGCTTTATAGCGTGATGGCGACACGCTTCCAGAATCCAACGCCGTGTCAAACACGCAGATCGGATAAATAGGAGCGACGGAAAGTGAAATTTCGAAAAACACCTCACCCCACTCCCCCTTCCATGCCGCCGGGACATCCGCCCCTTGTGGGCCGCGCCATGCCGGCCCGAGCGGCCCGAGCAACGAGCCTGGCGCGGCGACGGACGAGAAGGCCGAACTTTCGGGGGCAGCAAGCCAGGCACTCTGTCACTTCGTTGATGCTTCCGTCACTTCCATCTCAAGATATTTTTTCTCCACTATGAAACTAGTGATGCTGTAATAGGGGCAAACGGTTTCGTATCATCTTTAATAGTAGTATAAAACTATTATCTTATTCACATATTCCATCTTCCTTCGAATACCATCATAAGAATGTCTGAGGTATCATTCAAAACACCGATCCCGCTTTGGTACTGATTTCAAAAAAAGAAATTGAACTAATTGCGTAAATATCACCCATATTCCATCTTCTCACATCGTATTTTAGATATATTTTACTTCTAAGATCTTCCATTACCATTTCACTACCGGAAAGAACAAGCAGAGATAACGCAAGAGCTCTTTTATACTACGACTCGATTTATCATTTCAAAACTGCGTTTGTCACCTTGATAGGATTCACCTGGTTAATCCTTTTCCCAGTAAAATAGCCGAATCGAATGTTTAAAATGTTTTTATACTTGCGGACAAATTTGAAAAAGTGGTAAAATAGCGCGCTGGCGAGATGCACCCTGAATCCAACGCCATATCATACACTGAAATCGGAAAAATAGACTTCTCTAGAATGTAAAAAAGTGATCTTCAGTAACGTCAAAATTCTCTTTCGCGGTACTGCTTGACGATCTCATGGCTAAAGTCCGGGTCTAATGTAATTACATATGTTTTGTCTACTGTTCTCATTTTGTAGTCTCGGCGAACTGTTGCAATCCTAACAAAATATTTAAATTTTTCGTTACAAATTTTGTACTGTATTACGTATTTTGCTGATCATTTAATATCTGCTTAACATTATATTTATTATAATTATTAAGATATTTTCACAAATCTACCAAACTTTCTTGAAATTATTTCCGAAAATATATTTAATTAATTTTGAAAAAGTAGTTTTTATTTAAATATGTGTTTATATTTTAGCAATGAGCATATTTTGCCTTATATCTTTTTTCCCTACTACAATCCTTCAACATAAAGAAAATCCTATCCAATATTAAACCACTAATAAACATCCTTACAGGCCCAGATGACACCATAATCAAAATAATCAACGCAGGAATTAAATTAGTTGAAATCCTGTCCCCTTAAATGGCTCCCAAACCTCGTTTCCTTACCTTCTCCTCATGGAATGTACGCGGCGCGATCAACCAGAAGAAACCCCTCCTTTCCCAATTCCAAAAGGACTACTCCATCGGAATACTTTTTCTACAAGAAACCTGGCTGAGACCTGACATTCCCTTCACCATTGCCAACTACATCCCGCACCGCAACGACAGACCCCACTCCCAGAGCGGAGGCACGGCCATCCTAGTTCGCAAGAACATCCCACATACCCTATACCAACTTCCCCCTACCTCAGCTCTCGAATGCACAGCAATTCAAATAGGCACTCCAGCAACTCCCGTCATCCTAATCCCCGCCTATAAAAAACCCCGTACCTGGATTCCCATCTCTGACCTTAATATCCTACTTAACCTTCTATACCCCTTCATCCTGGCTGGAGACATAAACTGCAAAAGCGTCTCGTGGGGCTGCCGGACTAACAATACAGAGGGACGAATACTGAATGACTTTATTGAATACAATCCAACGATCCTACTCAACAGCCCTTCCAAACACCCCCCCCTACACAACGACTATCCCCACGACATCCTCGATCTCGTTCTCCACTCCTCCAACATACATGTATCCACCCCCTACCCCAAAAACAACCTCTTTACCCTCTCAGACCACCTCCCGACTGTCTTCTGCTCCACCTCCACTACACCATATTTTACACCCAAACCCGCTCCCATTCCAGACACGAACTGGAAATCCTTCACGCACATCCTCTCCAAAAAAATCCAAACTCCCTCCCAAATCCAGACCCCAGAAGACATAGACAAATCTATCCAACACCTAGTACATCAAATAAAAACATCCTATAAAAAGAACACCTCCTATTCCCAAAATCCCCACCCAACCCTCCCGGACGAGATCGTACTTACTATACCTAACAAACGACAGATACAACGACATTACTACAAATATAGACGCGACGAATACAAGACTGTACTAAAACGAATACAACGACGACTACATACGATACTAAAAGACTACGAGACCCACAAATACGACGACATCATAAATGACAAAGGCAGCCCAAATGCGATTCACAAAGTTATCAAGGCTGTGCGCAAGACTCCCATCATTACTTCCCCACTCCAAACATCACCTAAAACCCTCTCCTTCGATCCACAAGAAATAACCAACTCCGTCGCCCAATCTCTGGCCGAACGCTTCCGTCCCGTCAACCTCCCACTCCCCAGCCAGGTAATCCAAAACTACTTATGCACACCCTTCCTCCCACCGACACAACAAACTTGGACAACAACGGACGACGAAACGAGACATCATATCAAAACATTAGACGACAAAAAGCCCCCGGACCCGATGGAATCCTTGCTTCCCTACTCAAACACCTACCAAAGAACGCCATCCGCCTCATCACCTTGATCCTCAACTCCTGCCTTGAAAACTCATACTTTCCCTCCGCCTGGAAGAGAGCACGTGTCTCCATGATTCCCAAACCCGGCAAGGACCATCGGCTCCCGTCCAACTTCCGCCCCATCAGTCTTCTCCCTATCCTTGGCAAAGTATTTGAGAAAACCATCTTAATCCGACTCACTCCACTCCTAGATCCCATAGTCATTAGATATAAGTATATGCCTGGCACATTGTAAGATGTTAAGGGATATTTCTGTTTATTGGTCTCTGTAAGTATAACGATAGTCAAACTTTACTGGTGATTGACACGTGCTTGAGGATGACGCCGTGGCAGACGCTGCAGCAAAACAGCATGTAGTCATTTCTATTGTATCTGATTTTTCAGAATACTCTCGTAATCCCACTTCGAAACTTATCAGACTCATGTAAAACAAATTAGATAATACAATCACATTTTTTGAAATGTTTACATTGTCGCGTTAAATAAGAAAATAATTAATAAAAATAATTTAAGAAAAAATGAATTTAAAATATTTTCTTAATTCAATACATTCCTGAAATTAAAAAGAATATTTCGTCTTTAATGTTGCAAAATATTACATTTCAGTCGCAACCACACATATTAGAAACGATTAATTTATGCTCTACGAGCACTTTTTTTCAAAGAATTTGAAAACGAATATCGTGTAGAAAAAGAAAATATTTGGGAAATTAGCGGTGCTAAAGAATAGCACAGACTTTCCCGTATTAGTTTTCTATTTCCATTGGTCTCTGCTAGCTATTCGGACTTGCCACATATTCTTGCCAGCTGTCATGTATCGCCACCCAAAGTACATTTTTTTACCTTTCCGTAGTTTTTCGCTTTCATAATAGTAGAAAGGAAATATCCTTTTAAGAATATTAAAGAAGAGTAAATCCTCGCCCTCAATGGCAATTTTCTTTGAAAAAGTTGGAGCGTTTTTAATAAAATGGCGTTTAAGCGCTACTGGCAATTCGAAATTTGAAGCTCTTTTTCACAAAAACCTTTAGAGTTTTCGAAAAACGTCATTGGAAGTTATTTTAAGCACTTTAACTCACAAAGCTTTTAATTAATAAAAGGACCAATAAACATTAACAAACTTATTACTAAACCGTGAAAAAATGTTAAATTTTTCAAAGGAAACTTATGCCAGCTTAAACTAGTGTATTGCTTACAAGACTTCTAGACACATTTATTAACAATTCATCTATTTTTATCTAAAAGATATTAATAAAATGAATTTACCTAAATAATATAATTTTCAATGATTTCTGTGCATAAAATTTTATATGAGCTACCTAAATGGAAGATGCAATTTCGTAATATTTAATTACAGTCATTTATATACATTCAGTTTCATAGTGTATGGAAACGAGTTAGGTCATAAAAGTAAGCTCGAAGACAATTAAAATAGTAATGTTACAATTAAATAGTAATAATAATATTTAACGTTTAATAGCCAAGAAGCAACAACGTGTTTATTGTGTAAAAATATAAAATAAATCCTTAAGTTTTGGAAATTCTTGTTTATTTTTCAACTATCAAAAAGCGTACACAAAAAGAGAACTTAATTTTATAATAAAACGTGTAATCGACGTTCTACGGAACTGTTTTATATTCTTTGAAATTATGAAAGACTTTAATATGGAATGTATTGCTATGAATGCTAACGTAATGAAATGCTAACGTACGCATACGTAAGTGACCTTCCGTTCAGCTTAAATACATACATATGTATGTATATACTTCGCAACACGGACAAAACTAATGATTATACGTTTTAAATAATTCATAAAAGTCTAATTTGTAAACAAAAGTTCTAGTAAATAAAACAGCTATATCTTATCACTGCCACCATCTCTTAATTCACCAAAAATGTACTTTTCAAATATCCATTGCCGCATTGTTGCGTAAATTTTAATAAAGCTTTGAGAATAGCTTGTAAATTGTTAATTTTTAAAAAAATATAAATTATTCTAAAATACTACTTTTGATACATATATTAATCTCGTCGAATTCTATTTGCTTTACAATCGTCCTAAATATTAAGAATAACGTAGTATAGGGAAAGTTATGTAAAGCTGCGCGAAAAAATGGCCAATTTTCGGCGGAAAAAAATTGATTGCCGGGCCGTGAAAACAAGTAAGTGGATAAAACCAGTTGCTAAATTAAGAAAAAAAATCCCCTAACACGTGGTATAGCCAGAAACCCTATTTTCTAGGCTCTTGATACCGAAAACCCAATTGAAAGGAAAACGTCCGTCTGTGCGTCTGTGAACACTGCTAGCGCCTAAACCATACGTACGATTTCTTCCAAAATGAATATTCCCCAGTCGATCTGATTCTAGTCAAAGCTTTGAGATTTTGAAAAAGATTCTTCAAAATTTGGGGGTACTTTATATGAAGCCCCGTGGGGGGGTTTCAAAATATTCTCAAAAACGGCTTCCAAATTTTTTCTTTAAATTACTTGTATGAATAGAGTAAAATACACTTATTAACACGGCATAGGTCCGATTTTCACGGATAACTCTGAATTTTCGAAAAGTTTTAAAGTTATAATATTTTTCGGCGTCTTTCTCCAACTACAAAATTGAAGATAGAGATTTTTTCTTCAGATAAAATTTGTTCTGCATATTAAGTTCTTTAATAAAGGTCTTGTAAATGGTTTTCAAAATGTTTGTAGTTTTCGTGCAATATTGCGTGCAATATGTGCAATTTTAAAAAAATACAAAAACAAGATTTTCTCAAAAAATGGCTCCAAAGTTTTTCTTTAAACTTTTGGTAGGGATAGTGGTAAATTTACTCTATCAGATGACATAAAAGCAATATTGGTCTATACGTCGGTTTTTTCAAAAATTACAAAAATGTAAATTTTTTCACATGTTTCTCACATCGATAATATTTACATTAGCGGCAATGTATTCACATTATTACATTTATGAGTACATGGGCTTTAAATAATGTCAAGTAAAGTTTCTCGAAAACACTACTGTTTTCTGTGAAAACTAGCTCAAAATGTCGCCTTTTCAGAAACGCTCAAACGTCATTTTCTCATATATCGCTACAAATTTTTTCTTGAAACTTTTGTAACAGATAGTGATAATTACACTCTTTAATATGACGTAAAGTTTATTTTGAGTTATTTTTTTGTTTTTTCAAAAATTATATAAATGTAAATTTTTTGAAAGATCTCTCACATCTTTAATATGCACATACTCCGCAATTTGTAAAGATTATTATATTTGTGAGTGTAAGTGCTTCAAATAACTTCAAATAAAGTATTTTGAAAACTCAATAATTTTCTGTGAAAATGAGCTTCAAATTTCGCATTTTTAGTAGTGCTAAAACGCCATTTCCTCTTAAACGGCACATAATTTTTAAAGGAAAATTGCCATTTACGGCTAGGTTTTTGTGTTCTTTAATATTCTAAAATTAATGTTTCCGTACTACCAATAGGAAACCGAAAAATTAAGAAAATGACAAAAAATGTACTTTTGGCGGTGATAGATGGTAGCTGGCAAGAAAGAGTATGTGGCAATTCCGAATAGCTAGCGAAGATACAAGAAAATAGAAAACTAATACGGGAAAGTCTGTGCCATTCTGTAGCACCACTAGTTTAGCACTGTTTCAAAATTCTCTTAGGTTTAAAATAGTTTTAGGTTAAAGTTCTCTTAGCGAGCGGACGAATAATTTTGACTCCCAATACTCCGCAAATACGAGTATTTTGGAAACATTCAACATGACATTATTTGAAGATCTGTTTTTGATGAGCATATTTCATTAAGAAAAACAATTGTATCTTCACAATTGTAGTTGTAGGAGGAGGCCGATTTTTTTAAACTTTTTACAAAATCAAGCATTTTAACCAACATTAAACCTGTACCATTCTCTTAAGCTTGCTTTATACTATCAAAGGTCCCAATTTAATCAAAAAACGTCGTTCGGTTTTTAAGAAATAATGGTTTAAACAAAAAAAATAGCCTATGTTTGACACAAAAGTTCGCGAAAAAATACTCACATTTTTAAAAAATTGAACATGACCTAATTTGAAGATCTGCTTTTTATGAACACATTTTATTAAGAAAAAAACTGTATCTTCATTGAATATCTGCAATTTTCGAAAAATCATAGTTTTCAACCAACATGAGACATACGCCATTCTATTAAACACTCTTTCGAATATCCAAAAGCAAAATTTAGTCAAAATTGTTGTCACCAGTTTTTTAAAATATTGAAAATGTCCCAGGTGCTTCATGTAAAGTACCTCCCAAAATTAAAATTTCAGTTTTAAATTCGAGGGGAGACGAGATCAGTCAGATCGATCGGGAATATCAGAGAAAATCTCTTGAACGGTTTCGTCACTAGCGTTGTTCACAGACAGGCAGACAGACAGACAGAGAGACGTTTTGCTTTCAATTGGTTCTTCGGTATCAAGGACCCACAAAACAGGGATTCTGGCTCAAACACATGTTAGGGGATTGTTTTTTTCTTAATTTAGTAACTGGATTTATCCACTTTTTCGTTCTCAGGGACCGGTAATGATTTTTTTTCTGCCGAAAATCCACAGGGTTTTTTTTTTGCGCAGCATTTTACGGGAAAGTAAAATTTACGTTAAATACAATGTCGCAAAAAAGACGAGAATGAC
Organism: Acheta domesticus; assembly: GCA_031308135.1. Taxonomy (NCBI): domain Eukaryota; kingdom Metazoa; phylum Arthropoda; class Insecta; order Orthoptera; family Gryllidae; genus Acheta; species Acheta domesticus. The sequence goes on along the minus strand of JAHLJT010009436.1, from coordinate 126,283,142 downwards.
TATACAATGAACCAAAAGTGATTGGAAGTAAACAATAATTACTTTACAATCTTATATTCAATAACAATGTATTTCTACGAAATAAAAATGATTCAGAACAATTTTACGTCTAAAGTAAACCAATGAATTATAGCATCTTCAGAAAAATCTAAACTTAATAAAATGTGTAGCCAGAGAAGTATTACAGTTGCCTATTTTCTTCTTCGCTTCCTATTGGTCGATGGTTACGTGACCAAACGAGAAAAAAATCTGCTTATATAAGCTTGCAAGAGACATTTCTGCGTCAAAAGAGAGGCACGTGTGTAGGTGACATCGAGTGCATGCATTTCCTCATTTCAGTTAAACAGTCTTTCAGCGCTCTACTGGAATACTTCTGTAAAAACCAAGGTGAGTGTTATTATAAAATTCACAAAACTGTCAGTAGGGAATGCAGAAGAAAATGTGTGTCACTTCGCTGAAGATTATGAAGCGAACATTATTGTATATTAAACAATGTTATTGATTGTCTGTTATTAACTTTCTAAAACCGGTTCCACTGATTAATAGACTATCTTCTTCTTCTTCTTCACTATTAGGGATTAGGCTGACAGCCTGTTCCGTCTTTAATCCAACCATCTCTTCCTAGGACGTCCTATTTCTCGTCTTCCTAATGGTTTATAAGATAATATTGATTTTATTATTCTTGTGTTATCCACTCTATTTATGTATTGTATCCAGCGTTGTTTATTTTCTTTAATACGGTCATTCATTGAATATATATTTAGATCAGATCTAATCTCCTAATTTCTGATTTGATCTAAATATCGAGTAACCTTTCACTCTCCTCAGAAATTTCATCTCTGCTGTTTGTATTCGTTGTTGCTCTTTTGCTGTTAGACTCCACGATTCGCTTCCGTATGTTAATACTGGTGCTGCCATTACTTTATAAAATTTCATTTTAGTTTCCTTCATTGTTTTATTTTTTAAAGTTCTATGAATAGTGCCACACATCATTTGATATTTATTTGGTGTATTTTGCAAATCATTTTCCCTCTCATAGCTAATGTCAGAGCCCAAAAAATTAAAATGTGACATTTGTTCTATTATCTGATTATTTATAACAATTTTGGAGCGTATAGAATATTTCCCTTTAAAAGCCATAACTTTCGTCTTTTTAACAGATATTTTAAAACCATTGTGCTCACATATCTGCTTTAAGCGATATATAGATTTTTACAAATCATTTTCTGTTTTCTGCATAATTATTTGATCGTCAGCAAACAATAATGTATTAATGCATTTATTTTGGGGGTGTAGCTTTATTCCTGGATTTATTTCATCTTTCCATCGTCTTATGAGATCATCACTATATACATTAAATGAAGTAGGTGATAATGTGCACCCTTCTCTCAGTCCTTTATTAATTTTCACTGCATCTGTTTTTGTTGTTCCGGTATTAATTATAATTTGTGTATTTTTGTAGAGGCTTTTTATTACATTTATTAACTGTATTGGGTATTCTCTTTTCTTCATGATGTTCCATAATATCTTTTTGTTAACTCGATCAAAAGCTTTTTCGTAGTCAACCAAACATATGTGAGTCTCTTCTCTTCTCTATTAGTTGTATGATTGTTATATTGTCTTGGCATGATCTTCCTTTCCTAAAGCCATTTTGTTCATCTGTTAACAAAGCATCCACAATTTTCTTTACTCTATTATTGATAATCCTTGCATATAACTTATAGGTTGTAATGAGTAGGCTTATTCCCCGATAGCTCTCACATACGTTTCTTTCTCCTTTTTTATACAGTGATACAACCTCCGCAGTTTCACAAGCAGTTGGTATTTCTTGAAATTTCCAGCATTCATTTATCAGATGCAAGAGTCTGAATTCTAGAAGAAGTCCTCCATATTTGATCAGTTCTGTATTTACTCCAGCTATACCTGGTGCTTTTCTATTTTTCATTTGGTGTATAGCTTCTTGTAATTCTTTAAGTGTTATTTTATCTCCTTGGTACGAATCACCTCCACCAAATTTATTTTATTCCTGTTTATCGCGTCATGTCCATACTTCAATGGTTCTACCCACAGATTTGTGTCGTGATTTATCCACTCCTCTTTGTCGATAGTGTGGAGACGTACCGTATCTCTTTCTGTTTTATTTAATTGCTTCGAAAGTTTATAAGCTATTTCTTGTCTACCATGTATGTCGTTTTCTATGTTGGATATTAATTTGTCCCAGGATTGTTGGTGGGCTTTTCTTACTATTTTTCAAGCATAATTACGTTTCTCTTTATAGTTTGCTGCAGATTCTTGTTTTCTTTTGTAAATATTCTTTATATGCTTTCTTCTTTTCCTTTACATTCTCTATTTCCACATTCCATATTCTTAGTCCTGTCTTTTTCCTAAATTTATTCTTTTTATCTATTGCAGCTTCCATTATGCTATTTTTTATATTGTTCCACTCATCATTTATGTTTCCCGCAGTATCTTTATTTTGTAAATATTGTTGTAATCTTTGTTGGTATAGATATTTTACTGATTCCTTCTGAAGTAGATATACTTCATTTTTGTTTTGATATCGATTATTCTCCTTTTTCCATCTGGTGAGCAATTCAATTTTTACTTGTACTAGAAAGTGATCTGAGCTAACGTCACTTCCTCTATATACTCTCCCATCTTGCACTAATTTAGCTAACTTCTTATTGGCAATTACATAATCAATAATTGATCGATATCCTCTTTCTGACCAAGTATACTTATATACATCCTTCTTGCGAAAGAAACTGTTTGTAATTTTAAGTCCACTAAATGCACAAAATTGAATTAAGGCATGCCCATTGCTATTTAGGGTTGTTTCTACGTAAGTCTTCACTACTTCTGGGATTGGTACATTATCAATTCTAGCATTGCAATCACCAGGCAATAGTAGATAATGACTTTTTACAACTTTATTGATTTCTTTTTGTAATTGCTCATACAATATTTGGGTGTCTTCCTTTTTTCCCTCTTCTGGTGCATATATTCATATTATTGTTAAATAACCTCTTTTAAGTTTCAATCATACTATTAAAATTCGTTCATTTATGTAGGTATAGCTATATATTTTATTTCTCCATTTCTTATCAATTAGAATTGCTACCCCCGCTTTAGCTCTAATATTTTTTCTACTCCGCTATAAACCCTTAATTATCTAATTCTTTTGTTCCTTTTAGTTTTTTCTTAGTTTCTGTTATAGCAGCAATTTTTATTCCCATTCATAATTTAATAATTCATTCTTAAACCCCGTACGTTCCATGTAGCAATTTTATCTTTTCCAAAATTCCGAATCGTTTATCCCTTTTTTCTTGCGTAAGTCGTCTTATAGATTCATCCGGTTGATTGTAAAGAGAGCCAGTATATGGTTGATTCATCTGACTGCCTTACGAGGGCCGTGCAGATATAGTTGTGTGGTGGGGCTGCCACCTTTCAGCCTCCCAACTTGCTCGCTTTGTTTAGGGTGAGCTCCCCTTCATCAGTTGCTTCTCCTGCTTAAGAGCCTGATCTACCCTTTGAAGTACCTCTTCTGTCATCTTCGCCTTCTTGAATATTCTCTTCTTCGTCGAAGCTGCCGCTGAGGTCCTCTTCTGGAGTACTTCTTGGTCTGATCCCTACCCTTCGACCTGTCCTGCAAGGTAGGCCCTGCCAGTAGCTACGCTACCGCCGGCACAGCTCTCCGGGTCACGGGTCAAGCTCCACCACCAACGACAAGGTCCTGTACTCCCTAGGTGGGTTAACAGACAATCATGCATTTAAATTGGAAACAAGTTTAACAGGTCATTAAGAGTTTATTTAAAAATTCTTCTGAGTGTACACGTTTCGGAGGACACTTGCGTCTCAATCATCAGGTGAATAATATATAACTAAAATAAGATCAAATTACATAGCAATTAAATATTGAAACAAAACTATTTGGATATTGTACATGAAAAAGTTTGTTAAGCAAGCAGAAAGTATAAGATCAGGAAGCTTACCTTTTATTATCAATGAAATAAAGGCTCTAGCTGAATAAGGGCAGTTTCCGGCCTTAGTTTGCAATTTGACTCAGATTTTTCCCACATGTTTGGATGTAGAAAATATTATTATTTTCAAAATACGATGCTAAAATATCAAGATGTTAAGTACATCAAGCAAAAAAACAACAACAGTTTTTGTGTTTAAATTAAGAAAATGAGCATTTTATGGCATTTATTTTATTCCTTTGATTCTGACATGAATTTTGCCGTAACATTTGTTTAAACAACTGACTTGTAGATGTCTTTCAGTTCATAAATAGAGTAATAAATTGATTAAAATAATTTTTTTCTATAAAAATGTTAGCAAAAAATTTCATTTTTTAATAAAACTTCATCTAATTCATAAACTTCCAGGAGAACTTTCGAATAGTGCTACTTATGAAGTGTAGACAATTTCAGATGCTTTTTAGTGCTCCAACCGGCAAATGTCTAGGATTTGATTTACGACCTGGCGGGCCAATTTTGTAACCATTCGATTTCCATGCCTTAAATAATATATGTTTTAATATGTTCATAAAATATGTAATATTGTCAAAATTGATAAAATTAATAGAAAATATCTTAGTATTGTTGGAAATCTTAATTATACATCGAATAATATTTTTTATTCAAAATAAAAATCCTTTATATGTCATAAAATATTAAATCGCGGACAAATTGGTCAATTCTCTTTGAGCGTTTCTGAAAATGCCGAAATCGGAATCTTTGCATGACATTATTTAAAGCACATACTCTTATAAATATAATTATGTGAACAAATCGCCGCTAATGTACATATTAATGACGTGAGATACTAGTAAAAAAATACGTTTTTATAATTTTCGAAAAAATAAATTAGAGCAGTATGGTGTTTATGTCATCTCATATAGTCAAGACCATCTTCAATTCTCAGACCTTCATGTAGAAAAAACATGGTCGCCGTGTAGGTTGGGCGTACTTCGCTCACCAAGCAAGCAAACGCGGTAAATTTGAATATGTACAGCACTCAAAAGAATTTACTCGTGATAATTTCATTCTATGTTTACATTAACTGGATTTAATTACTAAGTTACTTATGAAGCTATTATACTTACAGAAACAGTGTGGTTTACATTGTAGTCTGGAAATATCAAGATAGGTTGAATATAAGAAGAAATACATTGCAGACAGGAAACTGCATTTTAAAGGAAATAAGCTTGTGAGTAAAGCAAAAAAAATATACAAAATTTAGGTGCACCTGTGGATGACATTTTTTCCTCAATATCTATTGAATAAGGATGGGCATTCTGAAATAAAGCAAGTGGATATATCTGAAGAGTTCCTAGGTATTCTCAAAAATCTTTAGATGTAGCAAATTACACTTTTTATGAGCTCATAATAGAAATTCATAGTAATAATAATAATAATAATAATACATTTGTACAGTAGAAATTTAGTGCATGTTCAATCATACTTTTATACACAAGAGAAAATGATTGGTCTTTATTATTTAGGACAGCACATAGCAATAATTTGGCTAACAGAAAACTAATTTTTCTTCAACATTTTTATTGAAGATCACTACATTTACAGCAACATTTTAGGAATTCATTTTATTCCCATCAGGCATTACATTTGCTTTAGGAGTACACAGCCTAAGAAATCGTCAATGACTTGCCTTCAATTGCACAAAATGAATCACAAGCACTTGAAAAAGTATTGAGTCAGAATAAAACATAATGCAACATTATGCAACATTTATCTGTGGTTTATAAGAACAATCAAAGGATGTGCAAACACCTGACTTCCACATCAATTATACTGTACATGTTTAACCTCAATATTCATTTAGAAATAACCACAGGTAATAACATAGATCAGAGTATACAAAATACATTTCTTTACAGCAATAAAAATAATAAATGGTATCATCCAAAATTAAATTTCATTTGTGTTAAATAGCAACAGAAATCCTTATAAATTCACTTTCTTTTATTATCAGAGCTGAGATATATGGAGTAGCAAGTACATATACATATACTTATAAAAAAACGTTCAAAATATTATCTAACCAGTTTCATAAATAGAAATTCACCATTACAACTTGATACATGGAGCAATACCAGTATAATTACCTTTACATAAAAATATACAAGAGGTTAGTATTCTACATGTTGGTAATAAAATTCCCATGAAAACCATAAATGAGAAGTTGAAATTGATAGTAGAAACATTATTATTGATTATTCCTAACGGAATTAAAATAGGACGGCAAAGGATTAATGGTTCCACAATACATTAATTAAAGAGAAGAGAAACTTATAAAACCTTAGGTGATTGGAAAAAATCTTTGAAAAAACCAAGATAAGAGATATTATGGACAGATATCAACCAGCTATCAAGAGCATGTAAACAGAAAGAAAATACAAGACATAATAAAAGAAAAACTGCCATAAGAATTTTATATTAACCCCAAGGGTTAATGGCATTATTTAAGGATGCAGCCTATCTCCTACTATTTATACTATATAAATATGGATGACACTTTTACAAAGATAAATTCAGGAAAAAAAGTCTTAAATTAGGGCATAAATATTACCCTTGATATATTTCTTTCTTGTCTATCATTAATAATACAAGAAACAGAAGATTTTAAGAAATTCAAATACATTCTAAAATTTTAAAATCTCCTCTTCCGAAATGAAATAAGGACTTTCAGGAGAACGTATCCTATTAGAAGTACATAATTTTAGAAAACAAGGGAACAGGTATACAGTTTTAACTGTGTAAGTTGCCCCAACACATAAAAATTCCAACAAATGTGTGGGGTAATTAATAAAACATTAAGAAATAAAACAAGGAAGAACATGTACCTAAAAATTACAAAAGTATGTCCCTCCTCTAACATGGAAGTGAGTTACAAACCCTTAAGAAAAAGGATTGGAGTCAGTTTTAGGCTGCTGAAATGCAGATTCTAACAAGAGTGAAGAAATGTACATGAAAAGATAAAAAAGAATACATGCACATCAGGAAAAAAATTTAACATTTTCTCTTTGCAATAATTAACAGTATAGAACATACTACCAAGAGAGTGTTGATAAAATGACTGATATCCAATATCCAAAGGCTACATCTTGCACTCCAACGTGAAGGGCTGTGGAAACACACAGGAGCGGTGGAAAGATACTGAAAAGAGGCCTAAATTGTATTGTAATTTTCCTCACACAAGAGCAAGGGACAGTTTAACTAGTGAGATTCTGTAGCTTCAGTTTGTCTCCTTTATCGCCAAGATTAGAATTGTAAGATATTTTCTTTATGCTCCAAGATTTTTAGCTAATTCCTTTGAAGTATGCCTTTCATTTAAAACTTTGTGATAATTATTAATAAAAATATTACTCAATACTTTTACAGATTTCTTTACTATTTTCATCAGGGTAACACCACATGTGCACTCTTTATCAATATCATTGACACTACTCTCATATATTTGAATACCTAATGTTATTACTGCATTTTGCTGTTTTTTTTATTTAAAAAATTCAAAAGTGTGGCTTATTAAGGTCTGGAATAAAGCATAAATTGTTGCAGCTAATGTAATCATGAAAGATGAAGGACATTTCAACTCACCTCTATTCAGTTCTTTAAAATATTCAAACATTTCTTTTTCACAATCCAAATGCATTTCCTCACGCGATTGCAGCATGTGGTGACATTCATCACATATTCTTTGATTAACACTAAAAGAATTTTCTTACTTGTATAGCTGGCAATACAAACAAGAATCTTTGGGAAACTGAAACGTAGAAGTGTTTGAAGCCTTGTAGTTAGATCTACATCCCGGCACACAACACGAGCGACCCATATTTCAGTTTTGTGAAGGTCACTTTTCTGAAGATCGCAAAAAATATACTAAACAACTACTCACGATTAAGATTCAATCTTCACTTTTATAAAGAAGCACACAATCCACTTATAACACATGTAATCATATACTCTCTGCACCTAACCACATGGAACGCACGTGAAACACAGTCACTATCACCCAACCGGTACCGGCGCCATTTTGCCTGGTATTGATACCTACATGAAGGTCTGAGAATTGAAGATGGTCTTGATATAGTCTAGGCCGTGTATTAGGCCGCACTACATTCGCAATATGGCAACTAAAAGGATTTCCTGTCGGAATAGCCAACTTACGAAACAATCATTCCAAACAACTCTCTCGCTTTTGTTTCCTTTGTTGTCATTCACTTCTCGCGCGGTTGAAGAGTTCACAGCACAATAATGTTTGTTTCGTTTATCGTTAAAATTAAATAAGATTTTCATCTAGAAACGAATATTAACTCGGTGAACAATTAAACTAAATAAGAGTTATCATTAAGTGCAAGCGTGAGTGATGTTAAAGTGCGCCAAGAGCAAATGAAAAACATACATTTAAAAGTTATCTGTGGTCTTGTGTTAAAAGTTATCTGCTGATTTGTGTTAATAATGATTTTGAGATGGTAGTGTTATCAATTTGTTCATGATTTATCTGTCATTTAAGATTTATGTTGAAAAAAATAAATACACAATTATTTAAGATTATTAATTTACATATACATGGTAATTTTTGTGACCCAATTAATAGTTTCTAACAGTCCAATGTTTATTAATATTAATGCAATGAATCCATTTTATTTAGCTACTTAATTAAATTATCTTTCAAAAGTTAGTGACGCTTTAAAAACTAAGAAATTCATAATTAATATAAGTAGTCTTCAGTAAGTTGCCTGTTCCAACCAGTGACAGACTTATACCTATTTCTTCTTTATTAAAACAGGGTGTGGTACATGTTACAGGGATAGTTATGGTAATAAATATAACTTTTGATTTTTTTAAAGTGATTTATTGAAGCAGGAATGTAGTATACTGACAATATAAATGACACAGTAAATAGTGTATAAAGTTGCACAATGATATTGCACTCTTGTATTATCAGTTATTGTGACTACAATACCATAGACTACTCCCTGATTATGCAGTCATTTCGCAATAAAACCTCTAATTAACTTGCTAAATAATTCAAATCAGGATGATCATATTATACTCTAGTTTCCAGTGTACTCCAGTTTTCCAAATGCTCCACATACTCCAGTTTTACAAATGCCAAATTATTCCCAAAAGGCATCCAAGTAGTAAAAGATTAATATATTTATTACCCCACTTACACACAGTCTTGCAGTGCTGATGGGGATAGTGAAAAAGCTCAAGGTAAAACAATGGTTATTTTCACTATTAAAATTAGTTTATTATGTCAAAGAATATTCCAAAATGCATGTGGGATTTGAGGAGAGAAATGTGGTGCCACTTGCCCAAAACCTAGTTACAAGTAATGTTCAAAATGTTACCAACAAACGGTTACAAACAGCTACAAAAACTGAAACAATATTAATGTTCCAGAAAAAAATATAAGAAATTGCCATTCATAAATTTAGCAATGATTCATTAAAAAAACTACAATATTTGGTGTGCTGGACATTGTTTGGGTTCTTAATATAATTCCTTAGAAAGTACTCTCTTTTAAAAATTATTGTTTCACTCTCATTCACAAGGGCATAACTGTCTTCCTTACCACAAATAAAACCAATGTTTTTTACTATATGCTTCAAGGAGGTTTGAGAGTCTTGAAAATTGAATGTATTATCACCCACAATCTCTGAAGAACAAGTTTCTTATAGAAATACCAAGACCTACATAAAATATAATTCATGTTACTTCACATAAAATACTACAAAATACGGCGATCATTGTATAGATGAATAAAATTCTATAATAACAAAGTAATTAAAAACTTTAAATGATTCTGCACCCAAATTACAAGTTCTTTTATTGGAAATTCCATCCTTCATAAAATTGTCAATATTGAAGCTGGATGAGTCCTTCTAGGGGTCTTTTTAGGTGTGGACAGAGCTCCTTGCTTTTTATGTCTGTTGATAATTCTTTCAATATACTTCACACCCACCTGTTGTCGAAAAAAGAAAATTGGATTTATTACTATTAATGCATAACCAATGATAATTAATAGTTATAGACATTAAATACACCAATAAATATTTTAATTATGAAAATTATACCTGTCAGTTTTACAAGATAGTATTTAGGAGAAAGATAATAATCTTACCTGTAATAATATATTCCATTTGTGATATCAGATTAGTGTGAGAATATATTGACAATACTTGTTCCTCTGAGTAACAGTACCAGGCGCGGATCCAAGGGGGGGTCACGGGGGTCATGACCCCCCCCCCAAATGATGAATCGTCAAAATGTTGTGAGAAACTTCAACATACCTAAAAAATGATAAACTTTCCAGTGTCCCTACAGAACCGAAACTGGCCGAGACATTTTCAGATATTTTCAAACAATTCTAGAAATTTCTAAAAATTTAGCAGTGCTAAAACTAATGAATGCTTATAGAAACTGCAATTAAATTTGTATAAAAACATACTTCATCAAGAGTTATACAAGATCACTTTAGATATATTTCTTTGTATTAAAAATATTTTAAACAAGTAACATATCTAAAGTCGGAATCAAGTCCACTGCGCGTTATTAGTGTTGCTAACTTAATGTTAATATTTGTCACTAATTGATATTCACAATAAGCCACAATTGTTATTCAAAGGGAATAGAACAAGCTAAACTACGTAATAATAATGGTATGAATATAAAATTGGCAACAATCTTGCTTTCAGGTGTTTGTTAGATTCAGTTTCGATGATACAATCCAATTCAGTATCGGAACTCCTATCAAACTCAATGTTTATTTAACCTTAAAATGCTTAAAGTAATCTGTAACGGCGAACCTAATTTGATCATTGAAGTCTGATGTCGGTTCTGGTTTTGTAAGAACGTAAGTTAAGGCTATCAACAGGGCTTAGTGGTAAAGATTAGTCGAAAAGATTTAGTGTTAGAGAATTTTAATTTGGCTGATGAGCGAAGATAGTGTCTGACGCCTAAAATACAGTGGCGAAGCTAGAGTCATGCAGTTGGGTATTCTGAAAATCTTATCTTACATTTTTGTTTTTGTAAATTAGCTCCATTCATCATTTTTTTATTCAACAAAAACATCGATAATGTGTTCTTTAAAGCTTCCGTTTCTGCACAGTTAATTTCCCACGGAATTTCTCAAGAATGTCTTAACTCTTTAATGTAATCGTATTCCTGTCACATAATGCTGTATATAAAGGGAAAGTTGGTTTGAGTTGTACAAACCGAACCGTCACTTGATATTTTTTCTGTACCAACTTGTCTAACAAATACTTCAGAAAAAACTGCAGGCATGTATTCTGCATTATTAATGTAAACATTTGTCAGTTCATTTCGAAGCTGCTTACTGTCAAGGAATCGATATTGTTTTATTAGGAAAGGAAACTTTTCTGAACGAAAGGACGCTTGTAGGTCGAAAACTGCTTTTCGTCCAGAAATTCAATAAAATGAAAGTTGTCAAAATCTTGAAACATGTAGTCCATCTGAGTCACTACTGTATCAATAATTTTTGTACAATTTTGTATCTTTCAAATAATTCTCCCTGCAAGTTCATTCATAATCATGTGTACTTGGATGAGGATTTCAATAGTCTCTTCATATCTAACACGGTATATTACTACGTATCGCTACTATTTCTATCTCTATGGCGTAGTACTTAACTCGTGATTCCGCATTGTTGAGCGAAAACTGCATTTCGATATCGTGAATCGTTTAGAAGTGATGAGACTGGCGCATAGTTAGTGGGACATTGTATGCAACACTATATCTTTAACTTCATTAATTGTTTCGTAAAGAAAACACTAACAAAAATCACACAAACGGCACATAAACAACTATTTTCCCACAAAGTCAGGTGACGAGGTGAATTTGACTCTGAGATGTGGGTGTGCATCGCTCTACAAGTCCATGCCTACCGAGACCCTAGGCTGCAGCTGGGGTCTCTGCCCAGTGAATGCAATTGAAAGGGAGATAGTGTACGCTCTCTTTTGCGCGTGCGCGGCAGAGCCGTGTCTATCCACTGGCAGACTCCTCGCTCAGCTACCGGCCACAAAGTGTATATTCCTACGGCCCTGCTTATGCCCTCGCGCGTAGGCGGAGAAAAGAAGTCGAACACATTTAATTTTCTTCAACGATTCAGTAACAAAAATATTGGAAAATGGTACACAATGACAGAATTTATTGAAAAAAAAAATGGGAATTATAAGGATCTTCAGCTTCGCCACTGCTAAAAGACCTTATTTGAATATTTTGCTGTCGCTGAGTCCGAATCCGGCTAGAGAATTTTAGTTCGGCTATTGAGCGAGAATAGAGTCTGACGCCTAAAATATCTTATTTGAAAGTTTAGCTGTGGCTGAGTCCGAATCCAGTATCAAATGTATCTTTTGACAGCACTCATTCTTGATGAACAGTATTGCAATGATGTTACTTTATTTGGGTTTTAATTAAACAAAGCACCAAGGCAATGCAAAAGGAATCAGATCAGTAAATTAAAATATATTAACTGTTGCATTAAATTAAATTTATTAGATTATTATTTATTATTTTGCATGTCTCGGTGTAGTTGTCGCCAAACTTATAACGAAGTTTACAACATTGTTATAGAAGAATCGCCATTCAAGGAGATTCAAATAGGGTGCAAATTTATTAATGTACGAAAGAGCAATATAAACGAAAAAATGTAAAAAAGGAAAATTTAAAATGAGAAAAATAATTGTGAGAAAAAATAAAAGTATAATTTAGTTTATTTATTTATTATAGGCATGCATTTATTACTTATAATAATTTATTAAAATATACTTTTTTTCATTACACACATTTACATGTCTCTCTCATATACGTTTCTTCACAAATTTTTTATATTGCATCAAATGAAAGTTATTTTTGATAACTTGAAATTTATTGTAGATAAATTTATAAATTTTCATTTTTTTTAAAACAAATGTACCGAATAAAACGGACATATTTTTGTAGGCAGAATTCGAATCTGCAACAAAAATTGGAGGTTACCAGTTAAAATTCCAAAGTTACCCCCGTCTCACTCCCAGCGGACATGGTGAGGATTGTAACAATTGTAACCTGCTTGATATCTGATATGTGATTACTGGTATATTGAATTTCTAATATATTTATAGTATAATAAAGTCAATCTGATATACGAATAACATACGTCAAATTTGTTATTACATTCGGTACCCTCTCCCCTTTCCGAGATAAATGCATTTGAGTCTTAACCTGACCCCTCCCAAAAGAGAAGTCTGGATCCGCGCCTGAACAGTACCCCTTCTTCGACTGTTTTCTTCCATAATCCACAAAATAAATGTACAATTCCTATTTGAAGAGAACTTTGAATTCACTTTAACACTAAAGACAAAATTCCAAGAAAAGACCCAGATGTAGTTGGGCTGTCGATTATTTTTCAATGATTAATAAATTGGGTTTAAAAAATTAATAATAAATATAATTAATTTTACACAAAAAATACAAAATCGAAAAAACTAACCTTTACTACTAAAACTATCTCGACTAACTCCACTACGGTTAGCAATGAAAACAATTGAAAAATAATAAATATAAAAACGCGTAGAACTAAATTAATACATCTGACGAAATCACTAAATGCAGATTTATGAAAAATAGCAAATCGCAATATGTGAATCGCTTGCAACAACAGCAAACTAGCAGAGCACAAACCACATGAATGGCTTGAATGTTGGCGGAATATACGGAAGTGGTCATTTTTTCATTACAAACTTAAATTTTAAAAAAATTCCCTATCCCGTAAACGTAATATATATATATATATATATATATATATATATATATATATATATATATATATATAGGATATTTGTGTGAAGGTTGGCAACGGCATGTGCCAACACAAAACGAAAACGAAACTACCCTAAATCGAGTATGAATACATGTTCTCACCCGACCGTAGCATTTTTCAAAAGTTGTCACGTGTTTGTCTTTTTAGCTGGCCACAACTATAGAGTATATTAGGCACTATCCCTACCAAAGTGTAAAGAAAAACCTTGGAGCCGTTTTAGAGAAAATCTGGTTTTTGTAATTTTTCAAAATTGCACATATTGCACGCAATTTTGTTGTTCCAGAACGACGCCGGAAAAAAATTTAAACTTTCGCAAGTCTCGAAAATTCAGAATTATCCGTGAAAATCGGACCTATGTTACCTTAATAAGTGTATTGTACTCTATTCTTACAAGAAATTTAAAGAAAAATTATGAGCCGTTTTTGAGAAAATTTTGAAAATCCCCGGGAGGCTTCGTGTAAAGTAACCCCAAATTTTACAGAATCTTTTCCAAATTTCAAAGCTTCGACTAGAACCCGATCGACCGGGGAATATCCATTTTGGAAGAAATCGTACGTATGGTTTAGGCGCTAGCAGTGTTCATAGACGGACAGACGGACTGACGAACGGACAGACAGACAGACGGACGGACGGACGTTTTCCTTCCAATTGGTTTTTCGGTATCAAGAACCCACAAAACAGGGTTTCTGGCTACATCACGTGTTAAGGGATTTTTTTTCTTAATTTAGCAACTGGTTTAATCCACTTTTTCGTTATCCCCACGGTATAAGACATATAGGTGTGTCAACTAGCCGCCTTTTGGACAAAATTTTTGAAGCCAGTTTGAGGTTAGTTCTTCGCTTATCCGTACGATCGAGTTGGGCATTCATGATGGCGTCTCGCGATTTAATGGTTTCCATCCGAGAGTATGGTTTCCACAGTGCAGTATTTTTGTTATAATCGTAGAAACCGTAATGTAAATGTATTAAAGTCTTTTAAGACGTATTATAATATTTGCCGGAGGTGTTATTACTTTCTCGCCTTACGAATTCTTCGTAAGAAGAGAAAGTTATGTAATCGTGCGGCGGAAAACGGAGAATTTTCGCCAGAAAATCTCTTATAGCAGGGGTCTGGTGACAGAAGAGTGGATAAAATCTGTTGCTAAATTAAGAAAAAAAATCCTCTATCTCGTGGTGTGGTCAAAATCCATGATTTGTTGCTTCTTCATACTTAAAAATCGATTGACGGCATTCCGTCCGTCTGTCCGTCTGTGGTCAACGCTAGCGCCTAAACCGTTCGGTCGATTTTCTTCAAAATTGATATTCCCCGATGGTTTTGACTCGTCTCAAGGCCTCTTGAATTTGAAACCGATATCTTAGTATTTGAGGATACTTTTCATGAAGCCCATTTTGAGATTTTATGAAGCCAATTTTGCCTCAGACAAAGTCGGCTGTACAAAATAAGCACTTCAAATAAGGTCATGTACCAATTTTTGGAAAAACGAATAGTTTTTGCGTAAATTGCGATTCAAATTTACAAAAAAAAATTTATCTCAAAAACCGCTCCAAATTTTTTCTTTAAATTTTCTGCACGTGTGTATGAAAGGAAAGTAAATATATAAATTAACTAGTGGTGCTATAGAATGGCACATACTTTCTCGCAGTAGTTATTTTCCAAAAGCCGATCATCCGATAAATTATGTGGAGTAAACAGTTCACCGCTGCCTTTCTTGTTCATGTTTTTTGAAAGACAAGTTTTTCGCATGTTGACAATTACCGGCATCGTAATGATAGAACTGATAGAAGTACGTTTTGACTGAAATATTTGCAGTTGTCCTGCAAGTCGGTTTCGTAGCGCGGTTGGTTAATGCACCTTCGGGTTGAGCTCTTCAATAAGGAAGGTACCGAGTTCGATCCCCCGTGGGGAATTTTAATTTGATGAATGTGATGTTGCAGGAAAAAAACATTGAAGAGTGTAGATACTTTATTGAAAATCATTTGAAGTACTTCTACTCACGAATAGATTCAATATAGATAAATAGACAGGACTTGTCTGTGTTTTCCCTAACTGCGTTTTGTAAACAATTTTTCAACTCTGTTATTCGATTTCTGAAGAGTATGACATGTCAAATGAACAGTTGTCTAGTATATATCTGTATGAACCGATTTAAGTAAATTTATGAGCATTTCGGTCGGTACTATTCTTTTATGACTCTGTTCGACCGAGGTGGTGTTGGTGTTACGTAGTGGTATAAGTGCCAGTTCGTTGAATTTGAGTTTCGTTTTTCGGGTCTGGGTACCGAAATGGTTTGCTGGTATAGTACACTTTTGCTGGTTTATGGAGTAGTGGAATAGCAATAAGGACCGTATAGAAGCAGAGTGAGAAAGTATGTGCGTTGGAAGCACCACTAGTTTTTTTAATGTACCACAGTATTAGGATTTGTATTTTAAAGCAGGAGGTGATGTTATTCTAGAGAAAAAATAATGAACAGATTTCTAGGAAATTTGCTAGGAACAGCTTCCGGTTTAAGCTTTTTGCATGTGAATTCTGAAAACTTTGAAATAATTTAGTATTACAAAATATTCAATTATATTTTTGATTATACATTTTAACTCTCGGGCAATTTTGAATGTTTTTTCTAATTGACCTTAAAAAGTTCACTTTTCTTTGTACATTTCTCAATATTGATTCTGTATGATTTTACAAATTATTTACATCATTTTACAATTAACTCATTAACCTGTTAAGCGCTAATGCCGGATATATCCGGCGCAAGACTTTCGTGCCCCCAGCGCTAATGCCGGATATATCCGGCGCGGGTCGGCCGTGCCATGAGCGCTAAAGACGGATATATCCGTCGCGACGCATCATCTGCTTTCTGAATTTATTCCTAGGGAGCACTAGTAGATATTGACATGGCACGACATCTACGGCTGTGTGTAGGTACTACCTAGCTGTAGTTTTTTTTTCTGGCCCATGGAGGTCACTATTGGAGTGTCCCCGCAGATTTCGTCAGCGAGTCCCTGTATCGGGCGCGGCGGAGGCGGCGGCCGGCCTGCCGGTCGCCCGGCCGGCCGGCTGCTGCTGGCTAACAAAGGCATGCGACCCGAAGACCGCGCGTACGTCAAAACCAGTTCTTCAAAAGCTTGCGAATTTATTCGGCAAAATTACATTTCTTTTTGCGACTATAAATCGAATGATGTCCTTATTTTGTTGTGTACATTAGAAAGAAGAGTGGCATCGTGGACGAGTTAGGACAGTCTGAGAATGTTGTAGCCACCCTTCTCGAGGGGTATTTAGTGAAGGGCCATACCTGTACAATATATGTTGACAACTGGTACTCAAGTACAGCGTTGTTTACGTTGTTGCACGACTGGGACACGAACGCTTGTAGTCAGTGTGAAAAACACTCGTGACATGCCGCAAATTGGAAAGAGATTGAAAACATGATTCGCGACGTCTTACTTGCGTTGATTGTAAAACCGGCAAGAATATGATAAAACCACAACGTGTTTTATGTTATAATCGAAGAATAGAATAATTAGATTAAGTGGACACGATTCTCACCTCGGGAGGAGAAAACCGTCACGTGGGATACATTATTTTCAAATATTATATTTATCTTTGTTGAATGCTCATGATATTCAAAAATTAACAACGGGAAAAGTTATTAATGAAAAAATGTCATCTGGATATAATCCAAAAATCGTAGAAAAGTTTAGATCGGAAAGACGAAAATCTGGGAGACGCAAAAGGTGAGGAGATACACCGTTTGACCCAGCAACTTTCTTACGATAATTACATCACATTCACAAAAAAATAACAGCGAAAATGCCTCAAATGTTCTAGTAAAATCTACGTTGTAAATCAAGCTATATGTGTGAGTAATGTGACGTAGCATTATGTGTGTATCCATGATTTATGATTTACCATACTAAAAAAAACATTAAAGCATCTTCTGCATTTCACAAAATAAACTACGCCAAAATTTTAAAAAAGTTAAAAATAATAAAAAAGACATTTCTAACTTTGCCAATGCTTGCCCAAAGGTCGAATCAAGAAAAAGATGCGAAATAT
Organism: Acheta domesticus; assembly: GCA_031308135.1. Taxonomy (NCBI): domain Eukaryota; kingdom Metazoa; phylum Arthropoda; class Insecta; order Orthoptera; family Gryllidae; genus Acheta; species Acheta domesticus. Next base: position 126,265,235 of record JAHLJT010009436.1, on the reverse strand, counting down.
ACTTAATGCTCTACCCGCGCCGCGCGCTGTGCGAAGGGGGCGCGCCCGAAAAGAAAGCAGGCCACAGGCGACCCAAGCGGGCCGGGTGCCCCAGCGCTGGGGGACGCGCTACCCCTAAAGAAACGTAGCACTTAAAAGGTTAACAGTATATGATAAATTCTTGAAATGTTACTTACAGCATTTTGCATAACAATTATCTCTTCACTTTTGAAATGTTTTTCGCAAACATAATTGTCTTGTCTCAATTTTCTTTTCTTCTGGGGAACAATTTCAACCCATTTCTGTCGTAAATCTTCTCGCTTTGGAACACGAAATAATGTTGTTTCCTGCGAATGACATTTTTCACTGTTGCTATCACAGTGTTTTATAAAACACCTTCTACCCATTTTTTTAAACTATTCACGCCAGCGGACTAGAAATTCCACCGCGAAATGACCATTAACTGCGTTGAAACCAATGGTTACAAAGCTATTAAATAGATCACCATCTTGTCCCAAAAAATGCCCAAGTCGTTCGCAGCGCTTATCTAGCGAGAACTGTGAGAACTAGCCTCACATTAGCTTCAGTTTTAGACCGGGAGTGAACCCACCTATATCTTTTACACCGTGGTTATCACGGCCCGGCAATGAATTTTTTCCGCAGAAAATTGGCCATTTTTTCGCGCAGCATTACATAACTTTCCCTATACTACGTATATTACTCCGTGTATACGTACGTATACGAGAAAAAAATTAAAGAAAGTAAAAAAATTGTATCTTCATAATTGTAGTTGTAGGATAATGCCGAAACAATTTTGTACTTTTTCAATTTACGAAAAATCCAAACAATATGAGACCTAACATACAATATAGGCTTTCACGGCCGGTTTCTTCATTGTGGGAAGTTGCCGGGCTTGCACGGCCTGCACGGCAGTTGGACCACGGCCTGCAAGCCCGGCACAATGAATATGAGACCTACGCCATTCTCGTAAATGATCTTCAGACTATCCAACAACACAATTTAGTCAAAATTTTTGACGCCAATTTTTTGAAAATATTGAATGTCCCATGGGCTTCATGTAAAGTACTCTCAAAAATCAAAAAATCGATTTCAAATTCAAAGGGGCCGCGAGATCATTCAGATCGATTGCGGAGAATCAATTTTGGAAAAAATCGGCTGAACGGTTTAGTCGCTAGCGTTGTTCACAGACAGACGGACGGACGAGCAAACAGAGTTTGCTTTCAATTGGTTCTTCGGCATCAAGGACCCACAAAATAGGGATTCATTTAGCACCACGTGTTAGTTCTTTTCTTAATTTAGCAAAGATTTATCCAGTTTTGTGTTACCAGGGCTCTGTAATAAGAGTTTTTCTGCCGAAAATCTTCCGTTTTTTTCGCGCAGCATTTCATAATTTTCCCTATACTATACGTACGTAGTACGTATACACGAAAGTAAAAGTTTTCGGACAATCTTATACCAGGGAAATGTGTCCATCATGTTATTCTAAAATTCAGTCTCGATCATTGCATCTAAGGAGTACTGTGCGTCTGTTCGTATCTCTGCAGAAAGCTTTAGAAATAGTAAGTAGAGTGGCAAATTTAAACCCGAAAACATAAACAAAACTCTGAATTTTTTCTGTTTTTGTGTTTTGTAAATAATTTTTTTACGCGGTTCAGCTTTCGAAATCAAAATGACCATATATTCAATTACAGACGTAGATATCAATTTGTTAGTTTGTTTTAAAGTAAACGTGCAGTATAGGGGAAAAAAAACTAGTGGTGTGAAAATAGAACTTGCTGGTCCTTCGTAACGGTTACATAATATTATTAAACCGCAATGTTATTTATACAGTCAAACCTAGGTGAGTGTGAACTACATCAGCTAGAAAACTGCAAGTGAGAGTAATTGCTTTGTCTCGTCATTTTAACCCTCTGAAACCTTTATAAGTGAGAAAAAGAAACTTCTATAAATGACTATAACTTCTATAAGTATTTGCTTTTGCCTCTTGGACCTCGATAATTGAGCCTGCTACTTGCCTGTACCTCCAGAAGCGGCTGTCGAGTGAATTTAACATCTGCTCTTTATGACCCATTCTTAAATTTCGTGGAACTAACCACTATTTTTGTTTTAAAATTTCGTGGAACTAACATAATTACTTTCCTGTATTCTATACGTACGTATAGTATAGGGAAAGTTATTTAATGCTGCGCGAAAAAAGGCATATTTTCGTTAGAAAACTTATTACAGGGCCCTGGTAACAAAAAAGTGGATAAAACCAGTTGCTAAATTAAGAAAAAAATCTCCTAACACATGGTGCAGCCGGAATCCCTATTTTGTTGGTCCTTGATACCGAAAAACCAATTGAAACCAAAACGTCCTGTCCGTCCGCATGTCCGCCTGTCAGTCTGTCTGTGAACAACGCGAGCGACTAAACCCTACAGCCGATTGTCTTCAAAACTGATACTCCCTGATCGATCTGAATTATCTCGCAGCCCCTTGAATTTGAAATGAATATTTTAATTTTGGAGGGTACTTTTATGAAACCCCTGGGACATTTTCAAAAGTTCAAAAAAATTGCGCCAACAATTTTTACTAAATTTTGTTGTTGGATAGTTTGAAGATCATTTAAGAGAATGGCGTAGATCCCATGCCGGTTGAAAGCTCAGGATTTTCGAAAATTGCAAAAGTTTGAATTTTTGGCCGCGTCTTCCTTCAACAAAAAAATTGCAGATGGAGATAAATCCAAATAAAATTTCTTCTACAAAGTAAGTTTTTTCATGAAGATTATGTAGTTTTTTTGAAAATGTTAGTAGGTTCTGCACAATATTGCTGCAATATGTGCAATTTAAAAACATTATAAAAACAAATTTTCTGAAAAAACGGCTCTATCTGCGTTCTTTAAACTTTTGGTAGGTATAGTAGTAAATGTACTCTATGAGATGACATAAACGCCATATTGCTCTATTCTTGTGCTTTTTCAAAAAAATTGCAAAATTTTAATTGTTTTGACTTGCCTCTCACGTCGTTAATATTTCCACTAGCGTTGATTTCGTAACATTATTGTATTAATGAGCTTTAAATAATATCCAATAATGTTTCTCGAGAACTCAACGGTTTTCTGTGAAAAATAGCTCAAAAATCCGCATTTTTTGAAAGGCTCAAACGTCATTTTCTCATAAATGGATCCAATTTGTTTCTTAAAACTTTTCGAACGAGTAGTGCTAATTGCACTCTTTAATATGACGTAAAGTTCATTTTGTGATTTTTTTGTTTTTATAAAAAATTACACAAATGTAATTTTTTTGAAAGGTGTCTCAAATCTTTAATATGCTCATTACCATCAACTTGTAAACATTATTATATTTTTGAATGTAAGTGCTTCAAATTACTTCAAATGTTTTTTGAAAACTCAAAAATCTTCTGTGAAAAAGACATTTAAATTTCGCATTATTAGTAGCGCTTAAACGCCATTTTCTTAAAAACGGCTACAAATTTTTAAAAGAAAATTGCCATTAAGGAAGAGTTTTTTGTGTTCTGTAATATTGAATATAATTATAATATACAATTGTATCGATAATAATAATATATAAATCATAATAATTATATATAATATATAATTAATATTTCCGTTCTACCATTAGGAAACCGAAAAATTAGGAAAATGTCAAAAAATGTACTTTGGGCGGCGATAGATCGCAGTTTTACACCACGTATAACTCAACAACGACTGGACCAATTTTAATTATTTCTGTTTTGTTGGATTCATCTCCGTCCTGATTAACATAATAACTACTAAAATATAGAAAAAAAATGGCACTACATGGCGCTGAAGAACAAAAAAACTAGATATTAGTGCAAATGCGGCCCGCTACATTGCTCGAATCTACATTGTTAAAAAAACTCCTAAACGAAGCATTTTAGAGCCTTAACAACTAACATTTTGAGGCCACTTTGAACATTTTATTACATTTTTGATGGTCCGGCGCTTCTGAATATTACCCCACCTGCTCAAAGACGTGCAGAATCTAAGTAAATAAAACATTTTCGGGTTAATTAAACCATTTATAACTCAAGAACGACAGGATCTATTTTAATTATCTTCAATTTTTTAGATTCATCTCCCACCCGAATAGCAAAATAACTATTAAAATATCAGAAAAATTCACAAAAACAAGAACAGTAATCCCTCGACATCCGCGGATTCGCTATTCGCGAGTTCCGAACATTCGTGATTAGAGAAATGCTACCGGTTTTAATATTCGCGACTTCGACATTCGCGAGTGCGTTTTTTGGTCGTACTACATTTTCTTTGAAAGCGAGCATATCATTATCATCATCATCATCATCATTTGGGAAACGAACTCGGCAGACCACGGAGCTCGAAGTATAACTTTCTTAAAAAAATTCACAGATGAAATGTCAATTCACATTTATAAAATAACACAATTGTAAAATAATTCAATTCAGTTGCGTAAAATTGGAGGTAAGGATTTAGCCCAAATGAACAGAAAAGCCATTCAGTATCTGTGCAACTCTCATTACAATGAGCTCATTGTAATGAAGCTTCGGGAAATCATCAGGGAAAAAAATCTCCTCGATAGTAATGATGAAGTAACGGAAGGGAAACTGCGTCCTCGAGCAACTTCAATGTCAAAACTGCTGATGGTGTTCTAAAATCAACAAGCTCTGGTGGAACTGGCGTTCGAATGTGATTCAAACATGGAAATAAGTTCGAAATTTAAGAGAGAATGGAAGCAGAAACTCTTCCATATTTTCATATTAAAACAGCAAGAAAGGTGATGAAACAAAAAATTAGCAAATCCTGTATCCAATCGTTTTCAACTTTGAAATCAGTTTCAAACATTATTTTATTCCTTCATTTTGGAATGTAGTAGCACTTAATCACTGTGATTATTGTCAGATTTTTCTTTCTGTTTTAAACAGTTTTTCGATATCCAGAAACTTAACCTACTTTTCTTCATTTAAAGAAAGACTTTACATTCGCGGATTCAACATTTGCGAGGTTTTGGGGGAACCGTAACTATTGCGAATGTTGAGGGATTACTGTATACAGAAAATTAATGAAGTACATAAAAATCAGTTTTGTTGGTTCGTGCTTAATGTGCTGACGTACCGTGCATCCGATTGCGATAAACGTTTGTCAACTAATTGCTTGCACTTGCGGGAAGAAGATAGGCATAGTACAATTATTGTAACTCCTGTAGATGGCGCTTCAGTTGAATGCAATTCCCAATTCACGTGAACTTCATTGTTGGCTGGACGTTGCCGTGTGCCGTGGGGCGCAGTGAGGAGAACAAGACGAGCACGCGGCGCAAGTTGATGAGAGGAGAGGGAAAAGAGAAAGAGGAACAAAGAGAGGGAAAAAGGGAGAGAGGGAAAAATAGACTGAACGGCCCCCACAGCCCGTCAATACACGCCGCTTCCACCAATACCACCAGTAGTAAAAATTCTGATAGGATACAATCGTTATATTCGAAATCACTGTTGAGACATCGATCTCCTTATCTAAAATCTTATTTAAATCTACTAACTAAAATTGTGATACAAATTTTGGCATTCATTCACGTGCAAAAGATTCATTTCCAAACTCAAACGGCAAACCCATCTGATCATACACTATGGAACATTACGCGACGTCTTCTGCGCAAACCTACCAAACTACCCACCCTTGTTACTCCAACTGGAGAAGCATCTTCTCCTTCCGATAAATGCGATAAGCTGGGAAATTACTTTGCATCAACCTTTACTTCTCATCCTTTTCATAATTGGCAACACGATAATAATATTCAAGAAGTAATCGCAAGACCAGAAATAGCAGTTCCTGAATGCTCTACATTTATTTCACCAGCCGAAATTATTAAATATATTTCACTAGCAGCCCCGAAATTATCATATGGCCATGACCTAATATCAACATTTTTATTAAAACGCCTCCCTTTAAAAGTAATAGTACATATTACAGCAATATTTAACTCCGCCTTGAGGTCTGTTCGACAAAAGACTTACATGGCGGCAAAATATTACTCACCGAATAGCTCTAGCGACTAGTAGAGTCCCCCAATTATATCCAATTCTCAAAAAATCCTCCCATACAATTACATGTGGCTACTCACCTCTGTAAAGGAATGGTACGACCCATACTTTCTTATGCTTCCCCAGTCTGGGCTGCCGCTGCCAAAACAAACATCCACAAAATTCAAATTTATCAAAATAGATTCCCACGGACCATCACTAAAGCTCCCTGGTACATTTCAAATTCGCAGTTACATATTGAACTTGGCATTACACCCATCCCCGTCCACTTCTCCCTCTTAGCCGCAAACTTCTATCCCAAAATATTAAAGATCCCTTCCGCCATTCACTTTCATTTAGGTAAGCAAAATCCTCATCGCAAAAGATTAAAAAGAAAGCTACCAAGAGAATTTTTCTATCCCCCATAGACTAGAACTGATGAGCCTTTTCTCATGATAAATCATTGAAGCACGATATTGTATAATATATAAAACTAGAATATTATCTAAGTATATAGCCATTACTATTATATTTATCTTATGCGGCTGCAGAGGGCCATTGGCCCTCTAGAATAAAAAATAAAGTGGCTAGAATAAAAAATAGAGTGGGAAAAATAGAAAGAGGGAAGAAAATAGAGAGCGAGAGAAAACAGAGGTGGGTAATAGAGAGAGGGAAAACCAAGAACGGGAAAAGAAAGAGAGGGGAAAATAGAGAGGAAGGAAATAGAGAGACGGGAAAAATTGGGAGTGGGAGAAAATGAGACACAGAGGGGAAGAAGACTGAATGGAAGATGAGACATAGAGGGGGGGAAAGAGAGACAGAGACATTGTTACATTTATGAGAATATGTGCTTTAAATAATGTCATATAAATGTTTCTCCAAACCTCAATCGCGTTGTCTCTGAACTAGCTCAAGATTCCACATTTTCAGAAACGCTCAAACGATATTTTCTCATAAATGGCTCCAATTTTTTTCTTCAAATGTTTCGAACGGATAGTACTATTTGCACTCTTTAATATGGCGTAAAGTTCATTTTGGTTTGTATTTTTTCCTCAAAAATTACACTAATGTAATTTCTTTGAAATATCTTTCACACTGTTGATATGCGCATTTTCAGCAATTTGTAAACACTTTTGTATTTGTGAGTTGATGTGCTGTAAATGACTTCTAATTAAGATTTTGGAAAACTCCAACATTTTCTGTGAAGAAGAGCTTCAAGTTTCGAATTTACAGTAGCGCTTAAACGTCATTTTCTTAATTACGGTTTCAAATTTTTCAAAGAAAATTGCCATTCAGAACGAAGTTTCCTGGTCTTAAAATATATATTCTTACAATAATATTTCCGTTCTATTATTAGGAAACCGAAAAATTAAGAAAATGTCAAAAAAAGGTACTTTAGGCGGCGACAGATGGCAGCTGGCAAGAGTGTGTGGTAAGTCCGAGTAGCTAGCCGAGGCCAATGGAAATAGAAAACTAATACAGAAAAGCCTGTGCCATTCTGTAGCACCTCTAATTTTCACTTTCACTTGCACAACGTTTCGACGATAATTTTCGTCCTTTTCAAGTACTAAAGCAATTGTTATAAATCTTGAATCATATAAATCTAAAGATCGTCGCCATATTAAATGTAGATGTACATTCATATTGAAATCAATCCAATAAAAGTTTTATACATTAAAATTTACATTCCCAAAAAAGATATTGGGCACATACGTTTATCAGATTAAAGAAACCCACCTGTTATTTCATTAAAAAGGTATAGATGAAAGAGGATTTGCAATTTGAAGAGATTTTGAAAAATCGTTTTGTTTCCCATAGTATACTGGTTTAGTTATCTGTTAATTTCCAAAAACTATTATTAATAAATAAAATTTGGACACTGACTGAAATCTGTACTTGTGTTAATATTTACCAAAAAATATTTAAGGTTTTTGAAAGAATGTGTGAAGAATGCAACTGAGTCATCAAAGAGAATGTTTAAGAATGCAACATATGCCTAGTTATTCATTTAGTATATTTTAGTATCTACTTTGTATTTTTAACTCTAATAGTTCTCCTCTGCTTGCAGATGTCACCACAGAGAGTGAATATTGCGCGCCCAACAGGAGTGCTGTTCGAGCATGATACACTCGACCCTTTGGAGGAAAGTAATCAACAAAAATCATCGATTGAACTTCCTTACCGTCGCCAGATTCTGTGGTTCAACATTCTGAGGTTCTCGTATTTGCATATTGCTGCTGTGTACGGATTGTACCTAATATTTACCTCAGCCAAGCTCTCAACGACATTATTCGGTAATGAAACGTATTTTCACCTCAATATATATTTTCCATCAAACTATTATCCATGTTTGAAACTCCTAGTTATCCTCGCAATAATCAATAGAATAACCACTAAATTTCCTTTACGTCTAAAATTGAGAGAATTGCTCAATACATTAGAGACATTTCACAGTTTTTTCGCGCAGCATTATATAACTTTCGTTCAAGCGTAAGCGGTAACGAGAAAGTAAAAATATTGTAGTGTGAATTTTGTGTGTTGAAACTTTACGTAAGTTTGATTGGATACTAGTAATGCATTTTTCCTGCAGTTGTTTTTCTGGCCATTTAAAAATAAATATTTTAACCTCTGATAATGCCTGAAGAGGGATAACAGTTCCACAAACATAGTACTAACAAATGTAAAATCGAAAAATCAAAACCTGGTTTCACTGTAATATAAATTATCCTAGTTTGTGTTTCAACTATTCATAATACAAAATCTGGGATTTTAGGGATTTTATTTTTAGTACAAAATAATAATTACTAGCGGATCCCGGCAGACATTGTTCTGCCCTTTATCTCCCTCACTCTCCATCCCCCCGTCTCTCTCTCCGTCTCTCCCTCTCTCTTCATCTTCGTCCTTCGCTCTCTCTCTCCGTCTTACCTTCTTTCCGTCTCTCCCTCTTTCCCTCACTCCCTCACTCTTATTCTCTCCCTCTCTCTCATTCACATTTTTTGGCTGATTCTGCACGTTTCTGAGCATCGAAAATAGTCGGACCTGCAAAAACGCAATAGAATGTTCAAGGTCTCATCCTGTAGATTACGGTGTGAAAACGTTTCTTTGAGACCTTCGTCCTTAAAATTGTAGTTTTTAATGCCCTAGAACGCTTCATTTAGGGGTTATTTAATGACATAGATTACAGAGAGGGTTGCATTTGCATGAATATTTAGTTTTTTATTCTTCAGCGCCATGTAGCGCCATTGCTTCGATATTTTATTAGTTAATCTGCTATTCAGGGCGGAGATGAATTAAAAAACAGAGATAATTAAAATTGGTTCAGTCGTTCTGGAGTTATCAATGGTGTAACTAACACGTCTTATACAGAATGGCCCGTTTAACTTGACAAAACAAAGTAACTCAAAAAATATGCAACGTACAAAAAATGTTAAAGGCAAAAAATTAATATCTCCATGGAGCGTATCTGTCAGACCTAAAATCCAACTTTCTCGCACGAACCTTGAGGGAGAGGCGGGAACCAACTTTGAAATTTTAAATCGGAACCTCCACTTTTTATTGCTTTAATCTTCAATAAAAAGGGGGGGATTCTCATTTAAGATTTCAAAGTTCGCTCCCGCCTCACCCTCAAGGAGCGAGCGGGGAAGTTTGATTGTTGGTCTTGCGGACGTGTCCCATGGAGATAATTAAATTTTACCTTTGACATTTCTGGTACGTTACATATTTTTCGAGTTATTTGATTTGTCAAGTTAAATAGGCAATGCTGTATATTGTAATGGTATCTTTACTATCAGCTCCTCTCCGTTAGGTGCTCCGGTCAATAAACACGCTTCTCTTTAGTTTTGCTACTTTGATTTGCCCATATGCTATCTAACTTTTCATACTAATTAAGAATTTTTGCGGGCGTGAATTTGTCATGGCTCTGTATAGGGACCGAAACGTGGTACTTGATGCAACGCGCACGTGGGTCAGTATCCAGCTGTAAATTATTACACAGCATCGCAAGATTTTACCGACGAACCCAACTGTGCCCGCCTCTATTTATTCAGCCTCTCTTTGATTATAGCTGATAACTCTCTCTTTTCATAAACAATAAATATAACATAAATATTATTACCCTTCACTTGACATAAACACAAACTGAAATAACACAAAAGAAAACCATTTACACTGAAAAATTAATAAAAATTCCATTCATACTAAAAATTATGCGCATCTTTCAAATACGGCCGTATTAATTCTTATATATTTAATTTGAACATTACTTGACCTTCTCATAAATGCGTCTTCGCAGATAACAGAAAATTATCCATGATACTTCCCCGTGAGCTGGTCCAGCGTCGCAGTATGTGATAAAATCACACTCGCCGCCCAATGTCGCTTCGTAATAAAGTTCACTTCCGTGATGTTAACCAGCAACCACCACACAAAATGTCCAACCGCAAAAATATTCTCCTTAGCGATATAAATACTTTACTATTTAAAAGAAACTTGCATTACTAAATAAAACGGTTTTTGAACGTTCCAAAACTTGTAACAATTCCTAATGTTTTTACACCATGCAACGTGGACTCATTACATCGCAACTGCCTCGTTCCCTCTGTGTACATGCATTGTTGGCATCCAGCTAATATAATTTCACGGAGAACAAAAGCGGATCACGGCCACGAATAACACAACGAAACATATTTGTATTTTTTATATTATCAGCGTTTCTCTAACTTGTAGCTGTTTCCAAACCGTGTCTAAGATTTCCACAATAATTACAATATCGTCTTATTTGTCAAGCAATGCCTTATTTAATTAGTTATTCCGAAAATACGACTTGTCATATTCTCCTGACGTCAAGAACACAATCTTTGGTTTCGATTGTTCATCAATAAAGATTTTAACACTTTATTTCGATCTTGCCTCCTGGACATTCTCCAAAATCGTGACTACTTTCAAAAATTTCGATAATTTTCACTCCTCTATCTTGTCAAATCCTAACCCTATCCCTTCAGACACTTTCTTAATATTTACGAAAAACACTATTCGTAATTGCCTTCTTCTCGGCAAGAATGAGGCCTGCATGTCTCTTTTTACTAGATCGAAATGTACGATTACTATGTTTTTCGAAATTAAGCGAACCCCTGGTCCGATTTTGATCATTTTTGTTCCAATCTATTCCAAAATTTATTCTCTAAATAGTGTTTGTATCGCATTTTACTTTCTTCCGCCCATTCATTGAATTTATAAAAATGGTTCGTGCGCGTGGCTACCGTCATATGTCTCTCTGGGTATATTTTGTTGCACTTAAAAATGGCGTAAGGGAACTTAAATAAATAAACTTAATGATCGTTAATCATTACAATATACATATATGTAATGTGTTAATTCGTATATTGTGTTGCGCACTGATCATTTACGAAGAATAATGTATTATTCCCCGATTTTCAAACCTAAAAAAATGACGAAAGAGTGAGAAAAATGTAATATGGATCCCGCAGTGCAATTCATTCTGAATATCCGTCCCTTTAAATGTGGCGGGTTGGATTGAAGTTTCAGAAGTTGGCAGTAGTGACAGATAGCCGTCAGTGCGACCATATTGGACATTTAGTGCGGTTCTCAATATTCGGTATTACAACAGAAAGTTAATAGTACAGTATATGGTACCTAATTAAAAAAATAATTTTTCAGAGTAAATATGAATTTGGATATTTCACGTTTCGGATGCATGATGTTCGGATAATCGACGTTCGACTGTATATTTAAATAGTTATAAATATTAATAACCGTTTGTTTTCACCCAGTACATAGCATTACCACTATGCACTTGATGATAGGTGGATCATACATCCAGGGGCGTAGCGTCCATGGATGTGAGTGATGTGTTACATACTCGCACAATATCAGTCATTTTTATTTCAAATTAATTGTAAATTGCCCATTTGTTATTTTGTTTCTGTATTTTGTTCCATTCATATTTCAAACATCGCGCCGTTGAGGATTCCATTCTTCAGGTGGATTAGCGACTCGCTCTGAAATGCTGCCTCCACGGCACAGTGTCTTACCAATACATTCTATTACTACAGGCCTAATTACTAAGTCATTAGCTGCATGTGACGTAGGAGTATGTAGGCCGAGTATGACAATATTTGGCCTGAGTCGAAGCTCTGAGGTTTTGAAAAGCATTCATTAATTTTTGGGGGTACTTTAAATGAGTCCCACCGGACATTTTCAAAATTTTCTCAAAATCGGCTCCAATTTTTTTCTTTAAATATAGTGTAAGTATAGAGTAAAATACACTTATAAAGGTAGCATAGATACCATTTTCACGGTTAACTCTAAATTTTCGAAAATTGTAAAAGTTTGAATTTTTTCGGCCTCTTCCTTCAACTACAAAATTAAAAATAGAGATGTTTCCTACAAATAAAATTTGTTCTTTAAAGTGAGTTCTTTCATTAATATCATGTACTTTTATTTGAAAATTTTAGTAGTTTACGTACAATATTGTGTGCAATATGTGCAATTTTAAAAAATTACAAAAACAAGATTTTCTCAAAAATGTCTCCAAATTTTCTCTGTAAACTTTTGGTAAGAATAGTGCCTAATATACTCTATGAGATGACATAAACGCCAAACTGCTCTATTCTTTTATGCTTTCGAAAATTACAAAAACGTCATTTTTTTGACTTGTATCTCACGTCGTTAATATTTACATTAGCGGAGATTTGTTCACATAATTACATTTGTAAGAGTATGTGCTTTAAATAATGTCATGCAAAGATTCTAAATTGTGCCTGAGTCCCACACAATTTTATGTAATAATATTGAGTCCCAAACAATAAACAATACTTTTATAATTTCTATTTTCATTCTACAGCCGTCATACTTGGAGAAATGTGTCTCTTCGGAATCACAGCTGGAGTTCATCGGCTGTGGGCACATCGCGCCTACAAGGCCAACTTGCCATTGCGTGTGCTGCTCATGCTATTCAATACTGTCAGCAACCAGAACAGCATTTATGATTGGGCTCGTGATCATCGGGTGCACCACAAATTCACAGAGACTGACGCCGATCCACACAATGCCAAACGAGGGTTTTTCTTTTCTCATATTGGCTGGTTAGTGGTCCGTAAACATCCGCAAGTTTTGAGTAAAGGTCGGACAATAGATGTGAGCGACTTGGAGCAGGATGCAGTAGTTATGTTCCAAAAGAAGTAAGTAATGTGCTCATTGCTCATATTCACGACAGATGATATTAGCACTTGGATATTTAACTGAACTTAGTTTCTCGTATCAATTGAATCGGTTATGTAATATAATATTGCAACTCCTGTTCTACAAACTATATATCATTGTTTTAAGACAATCTTTACGAAATGATTTGCAAGGGGCACGAAAAATGAATATCTTATTATTTTGTAAATACAAAAGTTTAAATGATATTGGTTTTCTACTATGGAAATCAAGGTACAGTGAAACCTGCTAAAATGGCCACCTCTATTACGTGGTCATCTCACTTAAGGACCATTCTTTTCGTGAAACTGATCGATTTTCCCTCTTTTGAGTGTTCATCTGACGAAGCGGCATGGTACATTTCCTAGATTCACCTCTATTAAGCTGTCACCTCTATCGATTTTGAATTCTAATAGAATAAGAAGCGGACAAGCGGTGGATATCCTATAGATATCCTCCTGTGATCGGGTTCATCGTAAGATTTCTTAGAACAAATATCTAGAGTAACTTTTCCTGTCAATGGTTGAAAAACAGACTTCTCAATAAAATAAGGCAGACCTGCACAACGCCTGCTCCCGCGGGCATTCTGCACTTGCGAGCCGATCGTCTGCCCGTGGCAGCGTCGAAAGTGCAAGTAGTGGGGAGTAGGAAGCTTTGCGGGGAGGGGAGAAGTCTGACGTATCACGACGCGGCGCGTAGATTGAATACCTGGGCGTCTAATTATCCATGCTTCAAAATTAAATGCCCATTTGTATAAATGGATTATGTCTCGTATTTCAAGTTACCAGGGTCATAATTCACTGTTTACGTTCTGTGTTCTACTGTATATCCACCTTTGTGTTCCCCCACTGTATGTATTTTTATTTTCTAATATTTTTAAAGAAAATAACATGCTCATTGTGACTTAAGCATTATTTTAAAGCGATAGCTTTAAAATATATGCTTATGTCTAAGAAAAAATATTATTAATTTCTATCTAACACAAAATTGCAATTTAATAATTGATTGTTCACCAGGAATGTTATAATCTCCAAATCACAGAAAAAAGAACAAAATCATGAGATCAATCTCTCACATCAAGATTGACATAAAAATAGAATATGTGGCAATTCCAAGAAGGGTAATGTTTAATAGCACATTTGTGACCATTTTTCCCCATTATGAAACTGAATACAAGAGATCAACGAGCAAACTTCTGTGACGATATGTTACGGACAATCATAAGATAATCATGGGTATGGGTTAAATAGAATGCAAAGGGCTTTATATTTTTATATGATCTCGTAAACGACTCTACACTCTTGTCAGAAATTAGAACAGAAAATAATCATGATTTGTTTAAGAACAATATGTTTTTGCTTTGAGAGAACAGTCTTATTCAATTAAACATAGTTAATAAAAAAGAGTTTATTGCTGTCATCATCAAACAAAAACAATTCAGTATCAAACTTTTGCGTTTAGCACAACACTAAATTTGTGATTACATCGTAGCAAAGCGAATTACATTATAAACCCTACAAGCAATTATAATACTTGGTGTCGAAATCTAAAATGTATAATTCGTTGTAGTTCATATTTCGCCCTATCATATACCGAGAACAAACATTTGCAATATAATACAAAAGACAATATTACTTGAATTGTATATGACCGTCATGTTCTTGCCGATTGCTCTTTAAATTTACGCGCTATCTTTCGAATTGCGCATTCTGATTGGTGGACCCCACTCCTAGATTGGGTGTCATCCCCACCCTTCATTGATTTTCTCATTTGCACTCGAGTTGCCCGCACGCAGCTCCTGAGGTCAGTGAAAGTGCAAAATGCTGTGCAGGTCTGAAATAAGGTGAGTACTTTTTAACAGGCGACGAAGTAGGGCTACGCCTCTTTCGGGAAAGCGATATGACAATGATTCGCGAATTATTTCATGGCACAGCCCTGCTCACAGAAGGTGGATTGAATTTTGAAGTCTAGTGTGCTTGCGAGTTCGGTTAAACAGGGGTGCCCAGAAGAAATCCTTCAGCAGTTGGGAGCTTCTTATTTTAAATAACGCTCACTACACATGAATTGAGATAATCCCTCCAGGCTTAATTTCAATTACGAGTAGAAATGAATAGTGTAACCTGATCAAACGGCCATATCCATTGAGCAGTCATCTCTCGGTCACAAATTACGCAATATCCACTCGTTTGTTTTGTTTCGATTTTTGTTGTTGTCTATTTCAAAAAAATGTAGTAAATCATCGTTTTTAAATGGCTGATTATTTACAATGGACTTCATCTCAGGAAAAAATCTACATCTTCAATTTTGTTTTAAAATGTTAACTTTTTGCAATTTCAAATGTACAGAGAATTCGCAGAAAATGAAACTAGCACCATATTCTTTCGGAAATTGATACATATGAGGAGAAAATTTAAAGGAAAATTTCGAGCGATTTTTGAGAAAAACTTGTTTAAAAAATTAAAACTGCCTACACTTGGCGCAAAATTACACAAAAACTACTCATATTTTTGAAAAATTGAACATGATCCTACTTCAATCTCTGTCTTTAAGGAACAAATTTCAGTAAAGAAAACATCTCAATCTTTAATGTTGTAGTTGAGCGAGATGCCGCAAAAAAATTGCACTTTTCCAAGTTTTGAAGAATGAAGGATATCAAAAAACATGAGACCTGCACGCCGAGAACAAAGTTTAATCAAAACATTTGGAGACATTTTTAAAATAATAGTGAGGTTTCATGAAATGTACCATCCAAAATTGAAATATCCGTTAGAAACTCCCAAATCTCGAGTTCGTTCAAATCGATCGAGGAATATCAGTTTAGAAGAAAATCGGCTGGAGGGTTAAGGTGCTAGCGTTGATCACAAATGCACACAGAAAACGGACAGTCGTTTTGGTGTTTATCGATTTTACGGCTACGAGAATCCACGATACACGGCTTTTATTCACATTACATGTCACAGGAAGATAATTACTATAAGTAGGAACAGTATTTAGCTACTTTTTGTTACGAGTGCCTAACTTCTTTTTGTCGAAAATTTGCTGTTTTCCGGAGCACTATTGCAATACTCCTCTTCTTACATTTATAAGGGCAAGAAAGTTAATTTCAAATTTTTATACATCACGAAGTAGGTAACTACATTGACAGAAATATTATAATTTAATTTCCTTTTTCTATATTTATAAAAAATCAAATTTCTAATTAACATTTTATTAACCGACTGAGAATGAGAAATACACGCCTAAAACTCTACTGAATTAAATTTTGGAAATATATTGGGTGCTTATTTTAAATACAAAAATCTCGTTATATAATATTTGCCTCGATGTTTCTAGAATTACGCGGTACTAGAAATAAAATGCAAACTTCTTCAATAGCCATTTATTTTTTATTCAATTATTTTTTTCTTTCACAGGTATTTTTACTTTTTAACTCTCATTTTCTTCGGCATTTTGCCCACCGTCATCCCAATGTACTTTTGGGGTGAAACGCTAAACAACGCTTGGCATGTGGCAATATTTCGTTATGTGTGGACGCTCAATGTGACGTTTTTGGTAAACAGTGCTGCTCATTATTGGGGCAACAAACCATATGACAAGTAAGTACAATTACTCCGTTCCTTCTTGACTTTTCTGTTGAAATACAAGTACTTTAGTCCCTTTCTTACATTACTCCCACATCTAACTTTCTGTGATATATTAATTTTTTTCTTCAGATTTAATGGCTCCCAACTCAAAATACGAATGTAAGTTCACGTTATAAAACTTACTTTTACATGAAATGTAATAAACATCATTCCCTTAGATTCTCTCTTGGTGGTTTATTCTTATGATTTACTAATACTGATTATTCTGCTGAGAAATACAGCCCTTAGATTGAGACGAGGCTTTCGAAAGACAATTGAAAATACTGGTTAATGTAATATGTGAGAGTGCTGAGACTTCTAACAATAATTACCTTTTCTTTTCAAGTTTATCCCCGGATTCCCATTCAAATTCATGTTTTATTTCACCTTTTTAGTGCTTTCAGTCATCACAAATTAGTGTTTCATGTCAAACGCAATTGAAAATGTCGCGCATGTTTGCATATTTTGACAGATGTAGGAAAAATTAATGCATAATGCATACTTCGACAATTTTACTTTCTCGCGTACTGCTTACAAAGAATAGAAAATTATTGTAAAGCTGTATGAAATAATGAAAATTTCCATATTGGTTTTTCTCTTTTATAGTAATTTCATCAAGTGATGTATCAGTACTAAAATTACGGGATCGAAAAATTGAAAAAATGTGAAAACTAGTAGTGTTACAACAGCACATATTTTCCCGTGTTATTGGAAACAGCTTCGTAGGATTGAAATATTCCACTTCCTGCGCTACTAACATCTTAGCTATTTTTTGAAAACGTCAAATTCAACCAAGAAGTGAACAATTCACTATTTCAATCGCAGTGTTGTCAAAACAATGTTAATTCTACAACTGCGTAAAAATATAATACAAAAGTTTTCTAAACTTGTATTGGAAAATGAAGCCTAGGACCATACAGCTATATCAAGTCACAACAATGACGCATAATTCACAGAAATTCGCGACAGCGGAACGGAAATCCATTGTTGCATTCCCTACATTGTCGATACTCGCTTAAAGAGCTAGCAATTTTTATTTCAAATATTTCTAAATAAATAATTTCTAAAAGATTAATGTGTAAATATATAACAAAAGGTCGAATGTAAAAACGATAAAGAAATAATATACAAAATTGCAAATTCTAATTTCCGACGCATCTGGCTGTCTGAAGCGCAGTAAATTTGTAGCGTTTGTCACGAAATTATAGAAAAACCACTCGTATTTTCAATAAATTAATCATGACCTTATTTGAAGATGTATTTTTGATAAGTACGTTTCATTGAGAAAACCAGCTGCAATCTATCGCCGCCCAAAGTACATTTTTTGACATTATCTTAATTTTTCAGTTGCCTAAAGGTAGAAAAGAAATATTAATTTTCAACTATTAAAGAACAGTGAAACCTCGTTTTAAATGGCTGTTTTCTTTTAAAATTTGCTGCTGTTTTTTTTTAAAAAATAAGTTTAAGCCCTACTAAAAATGCAAAATTTGAAGCTCTTTTTCACAGACAAATTTTGAGTTTTCAAAAAACTTATTTTGAAGTCACTTGAAGCACTTATAATCACAAATATAATAATGTTTAAAAATCGCTGGTAATGTACATATTAAAGATTTGAGTGACCTTTCAAAAAGTTACATTAGTGTAATTTTTGAAAAAATAAAAAATACCCCAAAATGAACTTTACGTCATATTAAAGAGTGCAACTAGCACTATCCGTTCCAAAAGTTTGAAGAAAAAATTTTGAGCGTTTTTTGAGAAAATGGCGTTTGAGCGTTTCTGAAAATGCGGAACGTTGAGCTAGTTTTGACTGAAAACGGTTGACATTTCGAGAAACTTTATCTGACATTGTTTAAAGCGCATGTACTCGTAAATACGATAACATGAACAAATCGATGCTAATGTAAATATTGATGACAAGAGACAAGTAAAAAATACAATTCTGTAATTTTTCAAAAATATAGCGTTATGGCATTTATGTCATCTAACGGAGTACATTCAGCACTATTCCTACCAAACGTTTAAAGAAAAAAATTGAAGCCGTGTTTGAGAAAATCTTGTTTTGTAATTTTTTTAAAATTGCGCTTATAGCACACAATATTGCGCGAGAGCTACTAACATTTTCAAAAAAATGTACTTGACCTTAATGAAAGAACTCACTATGGAGAAAAAATTTTATTTGAAAGAACAATTGCAATTTTAGGAAAATCAGGGGATGCAATGAAAATGAGAACTGCACCACATCTTAAGCGTCCTTTACGAAATACAAGGAAAAATTTAATTTTTTGAAAATCTTCAAATGTGCCACGGACTTTATGTAAAATATTCCCCAATTATATTCTTGGTTTCTAATTCAAGAGACCGCGTGAACAATTAGGACTGTTTGTTGATTTGGACTAGCGGTGTGCGCAGACGGACAGACGTTTTGCCTTCAATCGATTTTTCGGTATCAAGGACCTACATAACAGGGATTCTGAATACACGAAATCTTAGAATAAATAATATTCTATACATAGGGACAAGATTTTTCCCCTTTTTCGTAACCAGGGCCCGGAGATTTTATGTCGAAAATATATCCCGCAGCATTAATTTACTTTCACGATACTGAGTAAGCAGTAGCACGAAAGTAACTAGTGGTGGTACAGCACATTCCTTGCATGCTAATGTGCATAGATAAGCGACTTCAGTGAAAATATGTTCCTTCAGTGAAAATGTTTTATACCTAGCAACGCTGACATAAATACGGATTATCAAATAAGTTTAGAATCTTTTCAAATAGCTTTCAAATCATTTCTAAAATGCTAATTTGTAAACCTATAACACAAACTCGACTGTAAATAAAACCGCTTTATCTTATCGCCGTTATTATCTCCGCTACCTCCTCGCCCTTAAACGATGAACTTCTCTAATATCCAGTGCGCATTGTTTCGCAAATTTCAATTAACCCTTTTCCTGGCAACCAATATTAATGACGCAACGGGGCAAGCGGGGTTCAGCGGACTCAGAAATGTCAGTGAGGGAATTATGCTACAGGTGTACATTTTCGACTTGGATAATGAAACAGAACTCTCTACAATAGTTGTTTAATTTAACAAAGCTTTTAAAATACTTCCCATTTGATATTTAAACAGTTTTTTCTCTTATTACAGTTCGAACATATTGTTTACCTGGGTATACGCATTACAGACAAGTTTGAACAGATGCTACATCTCTTAATTTCTACTTCCTTTCCAAGGGCTTAAACGATATCTCTTTTTTGGCATTGTTCTAAATTTCCTAGTTATGAAGGCTGCTTCTTTCCCGGAAATGTGTGATTGACAGGCGACACTTGTTATCCTATCCCTATATGACTTTCCTCACATTTTGTGTACGAACCAAATTCTTTGCAATATCAACAAGAAGTATACGTATGATCTCATGTTTTCTAACATCCAATCAGGATTAGCAATATTACTGACTCTGTAGTAGATATTAGAATCCTGTATTCTATGCTTTACTGCTTTCGATCCCAGAAAAATGCCACAAACATAACAAAAACAGTCTGGATTACGCTTACAACAACGGGAAGATGCCATTAATCATCGATTATGTGAATGTGAAACAGATAACATAGAATAGATAATAGATTTATTTAAACTGCTAATGTGTATATCCCGGTGGCAGCTAATCACAAAAACATAAAAATACACAGTCTCTCAGTAACATAGAACACTAATACCAATAATAATAATAATAATAATAATATAATAATAATAATCCACCTAGGGAGTACACGACCTTGGAGTTGGTGGTGGAGCTTGAGTACCCCCATGAGCCTTAAAGCTATGTCAGTGGTAGCCTAGCTACCGGTAGGGCCTCCCTTGCTGAATAGGTTGAAGGTGAGGGGTCAGACGAAGAAGTACTCCATTTTGAGGAGAGTGGGAAGTAAGTAGAGAGGGAAGGGTCATGAACCTTTGGACTTCCTGTTGTCGGCTCATAGAGGGGTACAGGAGAGAAACTGGGTTGGCACACGAGGCCACTGATTAGAGTGGAGGCCCGAACCTTGCATTAGCCAGCGAAGGAGGCTGCCTTCAGCAGTCAGTGAAAATCCCGTAGGGTTTAGTAATGCCGACTGGCGATCGGAGGGGACCTCTTGCTGGGCCCTGCGGGGGGATGCCCCGAGGCCACTGTGGGTCGCAGTAACGGATGGCAGGAAACAACCCGAGGGTTAAGTGTGATCTGTGAACTCGAACTTGCGTCCTGCGAATCCTCAATTCAAACCAATGAGCAAAATGGATAGAACAAGCAATGTAATGAATCTTAACGTGCCTTGTTCTACCAATGTCCCATACCTGCTCAGAAACCGAGCTAATGTCACCTTGTCGACGTCTGGCCATCCCACGGGTGTTAGTCCCAGGGACCCAGAGCCGGCAGTAGCTCGAAGCCATCGTCAGAGATGGACCCGGGATGAATTAAAGGAGGTGATGTGGTGCTTTTACTATGCAAAAGCGAAAAATGGGGGCTCAGAAATAGAAGTTTTCAAGGTATGGAGAGAGCGGAACCCAGATATGAGACCTACCCTAGACTCAAAGAAGCTTGCCAGTCAACGACGATACATACTCAGCAGTGGAAAATTCACAGCAGAACAACTTGCTGACATTGAGAGAAATGCGGAGTATGTACTTCGCTCGAACAATCCACATGACGAACACGTAGAACTTGAAAATGATGAT
This sequence comes from Acheta domesticus, assembly GCA_031308135.1. Classification (NCBI taxonomy): domain Eukaryota; kingdom Metazoa; phylum Arthropoda; class Insecta; order Orthoptera; family Gryllidae; genus Acheta; species Acheta domesticus. The sequence continues at coordinate 126,243,673 of JAHLJT010009436.1, read as the reverse complement.
CCCGTGGAAGGTTCATCGCTTTCCAGTGAAACACACGTCAGTGGTGAAAACTCATCTGGCAATGATTTACACGATAAGGACATGATGCGAAATCTCCTTCGGCGCGAGATAGAAAGAGTTAGTCAACTTCCGTTTGAATCTCGCGAACCGTTGAGGAGAATATACGAAAATGCCAAAGCTAAAGAGTGATAGAAACAGTGAATTCTGTCTTAAATGAGGTGGTGGAGACCCCAGGCAGAGATCTAGATATTACTGAAATCAATCACATCATATACGCAACTGGATATTGTAGCGGTACGCTATTTTTAATATTTTTTAAATTTCACAAATAACTGTCGATGCGAGGCGTCCACCTCCCGCCGCCGCCAGCCGGGTCGGCGCGCCCCCTCCGCTAATGGAAGGGATGACAGCACGCGCCCCTCTAAAGTTTATGGCCATCGTCCGCGAGTCGACCCTCATCCCGTCACGCACCCGGGCGCCGAAGAAGAGATTAGAGACGTGTGCCGATCCCGCCGTTCCGGGTATCATGCGCACTGAGTACCCAGGCCGTCCTTCGCAGCTTTCTCCGGGGGGTCCCAACGGACATTCCGCGTACCCTTTACTGACCTACTTCCGAAGTCAGAGGGAGAGCGTTTTCCAGACAGAGATAGGGCTACGGAAAATTCCTAGAATCACCAGACCTGATTGGCCGAGGACAAATTACGGCCGTAGTAGCACTTAGCCAATCAGGGGCAAAATTCCGTGGGGTGGTAGCGATTTTTGGGGCACTTTTGAATTTTCGGGGTGGCGGAACGAGGGCACCTCCACGCTAGAGGCGTAGGGGGAGAAAATCACTTCTTCTTGTTCGATTGAGCTGGGGGGGGGCGAGCGCCGCGGAGCGAGTAACAGCTCCGGCGCCGCGTTCTCGAACACTAACGTTTACTCGACTTGTCTTGGGTGGCGAGCGCCGCGGAGTAAGTGATAGTCTCCGGCGCCGCGTCGAGGGAGAGTTATTAATTTTGGGACTTAGTTCGTGGACTCTGAGCTCTGCCGTGGGCAGTGACCGGTGACTAGTTTTCTCCATTCTCCGATATTCGGATCGTGAAAACTCCAGGAGAACTTTCCGTAAGACTGCTGATTTGTGTGAACGGAATTCGCGATCATTCACCGATCCTGGGCCAGCTGACCGTCGCCGCCGCCGCCGTCACCGCCGCAGCCAGCAGCCGCTGTCGCCGCCGCCGCCGCGGGCCGCCTACACGCCGCCCCATTCAGGCATAAACTTCGGTCAATCGCCCGCCAAAGAACGATTTTGCATTGCGGTGCCGCCTGGCACTTGTTCCTCATTATTGTCACCAGAAGGCGAATGGCCTATCGAGTTTTTGGGGCCTGTAAAGGAATTTGATTGGTAATTCTCGTTCTTTACTTTTTTTTAGATTTAAGTTTTAATCTCCTTTTTTCTTTCGTTTCTAACTGAGCTCATCAGGTA